>RPFO01001124.1:0-82500 GCA_009746045.1 Mesostigma viride | reverse complement strand
GCGCAGGTGCTCCGCGCCAGGCATGCCGCCCTGCGGACGCCAGCAGCGAGGAAAGGGGGGGAGGGAAGCGAGCCGCCGGTAGCAAGGACGGGGGGGCGTAGCCGGCGTGGCAGCAGAGGGCAAGGACAGGGGGAAGGAGCCAGTGTGGCAGCCGTGGGCAGGGAGGGCAGTAGTGAGCACGAGAGGAGAGTTTGTGTTCATGGATCGTAAGGATAAAGCACTGGGCAGGATGTAGGAGATGCAAGGACCGCTGGATAGGATACTACGCTTCACGTTGGCGGCCCCCTAGCCGGGAAGGGTAGCATGCCACAACGGCAGGAAAGGGGTGGCTCTTGCCCCATGGGGTACGCGACGCGCATGGATGGATGAACGGCGCGCAAAACAAGAAGACCATGAAGTGCCTGCCGGGTGGGGAAGGGGTGGGGGGGGGGGGGCTCCAGGAGGGGAAGGAAGGGGAGGGGAAGTAGGACTTGGGAAAACTACTGTGACTGCGGATTAACCACTGGACCCAGGAATAATGAACATAACTTGAAACTATGTAATGGGATACATCATCCACACATACCGACTAGCCATAGAGTCATCTTGTTCCTCTAACTTCCCCTCCCACTACTCACCAATAAAGTTAGCCGCCCACAGCCGCCGCTCAGCTGGACGATGATGATTTGTAGGAATGACAGTCTCAAGGCGTTTAATATTTGAACAAGGGTGAGATGCCAAGGCAGCTATGGTCACTTTAAAGTAACAACGCCTCGGCTGCGAAATATTAACACGGGTGCATCTGTTTGTATTGCTGAAAAAACATGTTTCAGCCGGCAGGAGCCTCGACGCGCCGACGTACCGGCAGGGCGATCAGGTCAAACTTCGTGTTGGCGCACGCGTCGATGGGCTGATCAGCAGTAACTTTGATTCCCCGAGAAGCCGTCACTGTTTTGCTTTGCGCACAGGATGCGACCGTGACGTCGATGCCTGCCCGCCTGAGGACGTCGATAGTGATGACAGCTTCCATTTCCTGAAAAAAAAGTTCGCGCATCAGCACACGGCAAATGTCAAAGTGATATCAAGAGCCTTGAATTTCTGACATTTAGAACATTAGCTGGCTATTATTTTGAGAAGATCCATTCACGCACCTCAGTCCCGTCCGCGATGGGAACGAGGACCTTTTTGTGAGGCGCATTAGCCGATGCCATCGTCGACAGAACTGCGACCCCCAAATTCCTTCGGGTGAGCACTAGTGGGTAAGCTCGGGAGGGGGGTAGAGGCGAGCGGGGACTGCGGAGGACGCGAACGGCGCTCGGTAAACCGGAAGGGACACGAAGAAAGGAGAGGGAAACTACAGACGACATGCCGCTGGCTGCCTGCAGTGCTACGGGGAAACGAAATTTCGATAATGGTGTTCTGTTCTTGTAGGGTAAGGAGCTGAGGTCAGCGCGGGTACGAGTAACACTGCAAGTGTGATCTCGCGCCACCTACATACAGTCATTCCCGCGTTAAGTTGCGTTTCTTAAGGTTGCGTTCCCGCGTTAAGTTGCGGCGCCGAAGTTTGGGGGGCGACCGCAACTTAAGCATGGAGGCCATCGCAACTTGACGCGGTAATGACTCAATTTGTAGGTGTCAGGCCATTTTTGGCCGCGCAGGAGGCCATGTTTTGCCAAGTCCGGACCCGCTACGTGATTTTAGGCGGCAAAATACGCAAGCCCCACCGGCGCGCAAATTTCCCCGCCTGCTGGCTTAGGTGAAAAGCGCGAATAGTGCAACCAGTTACGGCAAATTCAGTTTTGCAGCCTGCGGCCGGGCTGCGGTACATAAGAATCCACGACCATGCAGGGGCCGTCTGTAATTGAGACATCTTGCCGGAAATAATTACCACCATCATGCCGAATGCACCACAGAAGGGCAAAGACAAGGACGTTGAGGCCACAGGCAGTCTCGCTGCCTGTTATTATAGTGTTTACATGCAGGCCATTGACATGAGCAAACTGATGAAGCTTCCCTCGCGACTGTTCCCATGTTTTGTCACAATCAAACGTTAAGCCGGTTGGCAATTAAGCAACCCGCCAAAAAGAGAGTCGAAGAGGGTTAAAACACACACAGTTGTGGTATAAAACGCAGGCACTGCGTGGCTGCCCACGGCGTGTTTTGCAGCCCGCCTTTGTCCAAAATATCTGGCCTGGAAAATGGACTTCGGCCGGCTTTGACGCTGCAGCTGGATCGGGCTTGACGAGAGCTGTCGAATGCCGTATAGAAGTCCGTCAGAGGAGGAGGTGGTGGGCTGCTAGCCTAATTCTACCGTTAAGTTGCGTTCCCGCGTTAAGTTGCGGCGCCAAGTTTGAGGGGGCGATCGCAACTTAACGCGGGAATGACTGTACATCTGCTGTTTGTGACGGGTTGTCCGACGACAGCATTGTGTACTGTTTTCGTGGATGATACATTTTTTATTGGTTAACACATGAATCAATAATAGTTCGTACCTATCATTACAGGAAACAGATCGTACTGCGGCACTTATCCGCGAATAAGCGTAGTCCGACCAAGGCTCCTACAGTAGGAGTCATGACGTGCCCGACTGACCTCTACGGCCTTTTGGCGCCAAATTCGGCCGTGATGCGCCAAACAGCGGGGCCGCGATGCGTTGCACCTGCAGGCATCTTGGCTCTTTCACAGACAACATTCATGGTGCTCGCGCGTCTTTCATGGCGTCCAATTGCCGGTAGAGCTCAATGATGCACAGAATTTCCCCACTAGCCGGCGTTTCAGAGATGCAGTAAGATTACTAACTTTTCCCTGGCTGTGCACTGACAAGGCGCACGCCAGGGCCATTTCTTGCTTGAGCTCTTTTAGATTTTGCGAAACACAATTGACCAACATGGATATAGACTCGGTGAGTCCTGCAGAGCAGTGGAAGGACCTGGACCGCCTTCTCACACGGCAAGGGTATATCGTCGGTCCAGGGTTCGAGCCATCGGAGGAACTCCGCGATTTAATCCAGAATGACCTCCGTATTTTGGTTATCGGTGCCGGCGGTTTGGGGTGCGAGCTCCTGAAAGACCTGGCGTTGACGGGTTTTGGCAATATTGACGTGATCGATATGGACACGATCGATGTCTCCAATTTGAACCGGCAGTTCCTTTTCCGGACCGAGGACGTGGGCAAGTCGAAAGCCGAGGTTGCCGCCAAGCGGGTCAGCAGCCGGGTGCCTAGCTGCAAAGTCACGCCGCACTTTTGCTCCATCGAGAGCAAGGACATCGACTGGTACCGGGAGTTCCACATCATCGCCCTGGGGTTGGACTCGGTGGAGGCGCGCAGCTACATCAACGGCGTGGTGTGCGGGTTCCTCGAGTTCGACGGCAAGGGCGAGCTGGACACGAGCACGATCAAGCCGATGGTGGACGGCGGTACGGAGGGCTTCAAGGGCCACGCCCGCGTGATCATCCCGGGCAAGACCCCCTGCTTCCACTGCACGCTCTGGCTGTTCCCGCCGCAGACGACCTTCCCCCTGTGCACGCTCGCCGAGACCCCCCGCTCCGCCCCCCACTGCATCGAATATGCGCGCCTGATCCTGTGGTCGCAGAAGCGCCCGAACGAGACGTTCGACGGCGACAACCCCGAGCACGTCAAGTGGGTGTTCACCCACGCGACCAAGCGTGCGGCCTCGTTCGGCATCTTGGGTGTAACCTACCAGCTCACGCAGGGGGTGGTCAAGAACATCATCCCCGCAATCGCGTCCACCAACGCTATAATTAGTGCGGCCTGCGTGCTCGAGGTCCTCAAGCTGGCCACCATGTGCTCTACGGGGATGGACAACTACATGATGTACATGGGCGGCCAGGGTGTCTACACCCACACGGTGGCCTACGAGCGCGACCCCTCCTGTCCCATGTGCGGCACCGGTGCCCCCTTTGTAATTCCGGCGTCCGCAACGCTCCAGCAGTTCATCGACGCCCTCATGACAGACCCCCGGTGGGCGGGACAGCTGGTGGGCCCGAGCGTCAGCTGGGCGGGCACCAACCTGTACCTGCGCGCGCCACCTGTCCTCGAGGAGATGACCCGGGAGAACCTGGGCAGGAGCATGGAGGAGCTGCTGCAGGGGAGGCGCGAGGGGTGCGTCCTCAACATCAACGACAAGAAGCTGACGAACGTGCTGCGCGTGGTGGTCACGCTCACGGGGGGGGAGGACGGAATCGCCGACACCTGAAAGGGGGGGGGGGGGGAGGAGGACACCTGTCCATCGAGGATGGGTAGATGCATGTAGCTGTCCATTGAGGATGGGTATATGCGTGGAGCTGTCCATCGAGGATGGGTATTTAGATGACACAGAACCGGGGAGGACGAGCTGGTGGACACATCAAAAGGGGGGGAAAGGGGGCATGGATGTGTGGTGAAGGAACTGGGGGTAAAGAGGGCTGGCGATGGAGGCGGTGAGGAAAGGGGTGGAAGAGGATGGTAACGCCGACACCTGGCAGGGTGGTGACCAGGGTTACCGCATGGCGAATGCGAGGGTGTTGGCCCAGCCGTTCAACGGCAGGCCTCTCGAGCTAGGCAAGGCAAGGCAGTTACTTGCAAGGCAGGCAATTTGCCTGGCGAGCGCATTGCAAAGGTGGTGCGGGAGAGCTGTGGGAGTGCGGATGCCAGCAAGGACGGCAGGTACCCACAGCGCCCATGTTTTAGAATGCGTGACGCACACAGAGAGCTTTGTTCTCTTGGGGGTCGGGCATACGGGCGCGGTGTCCAATAAGGATGCCAGCATCGCGGTGATGAGGATGGATGTGGGGATGCGCAGGTGTGTGTGTGCTGGGGGAGCTGCGTGGCATCAAGCTCACGAGAGGGGATGCGAGGACTATTGCCAGTTTCTTGCCCGGATGGCCATGGTAGGGCACCCGGGGGAGAGCGCCTTTGCCTTCTCTGAAGTGCTCTCTCTCTCTCTCTCTCTCTCTCTCTCTCTCTCTCTCTCTCTCTCTCTCTCTCTCTCTCTCTCTCTCTCTCTCTCTCTCTCTCTCACTGGAGTTCTCTGGAGTTGCTGCACTGGGGTGGTATGGGGGGTTGGGACGCTGCAGATCCCCGGATGTTGTTCCCATATCCACGTCCCAGGGTGCGTTGGACCTCCGGTACCCACGTCGATGTACAACCCGCGTACATGTTCTACTGGCCAGGGCATCTGGGACGATGGAGTGGCAGCAGGAAACTGGGATGGCAGCCCTGGGATGGTCCTGTGGTGGGATCTCGCCACATGGCTCGCTCTTGGCGCTCTGGCCTGGCCTGCTACCGCCAGATTCGCTTACAATATGGATCCGGCCCCCAGATCCATCCATGTAGGGGAGAGGTTGCAGGGGCCATTGCTCACGGTTCCGGGCTAAGACCTACTCGACTAGTACCCTCTAGTGACCCCACCCACATGAGCTGGCATCTTCTGGTTGTCAGTCCAGGGTCAAGTCTCGTCGCTCGTGCATCTGACCTTGTGGCTTATCACTGGGGCCCCCAGTCATGAACAATCATGCTTTGCTGCTGGCAGGCGTATGTCTGGTGTTATTGGTCGGTCTGTGATGAGCTCTTATCGCCAAATAGCTTGCAGCGTGGCCATGCGGCGGTAATCCCTGCTGGCCAGCCTGCTGCTTATGGAGAGTTTGCGGACGCTAGCGCATGAATTCCAGTGTGCTGCTGACAAGCGACTGACTCGGTTAACTGGGAGTGGTTGAGATGGTTGGTGGGCCAAACGCGCCCATGTGAGCTGCCGTTGTCAGGATGCGGTCTTCGGGTGATTCCATTTTTTACTCTTGGCACATCCATGCAGTGCTGGTTAGCAGCAGTGATCAGTGTCTTTTGACAGCCACAGCTGGGGAGTGGTCTTACAATATGCGAAGGGGACAGAAGTGAGAAGCTCTTGACAACAAGGGCCAACTTGCACCTATACTAAATAATGGCGGCCATATCTGTGTGCAAGGGAGCCCACTTGTCACACTTCGTCTGTGGAAGTGGTGCCTGCACGGGTTGATTAATGGACTGGTGTCCCGGTCCAGAATTTTGTTGCACGAGGACAGGGGCAGAAGGTACCCACTGTATGTATCCTGTCCAACTAACTTACTTTATTCATGCTTAACGATCTAGCTCCGCAGCAAGCGTAGCGCTATTGCACATGTTGCGAGAAATTTGCCAGCCCGGGCTCAATCGGTCCTAACACTGAAATCCCACACACTTAACGATCTCCTCGCATGCATAGATAGTGCTTTACTCCAAGTAGCTGCTGACTGTACATGACTACATGAAATTAATTTAGAGGCTAGGTAGACTGAGCTTAAATTTTGCAGAAGGTTTAGAATCAACATTCTACATACATGTGAACGATGCGCACGTATACAGTACCATGCCCATATGCAGCTAGACGCATGCAAACATGTATTGTGCACACCCAATAAGGCGACGTGACGTGCAAGGCCGGCGACGGTACGAGCAACGGGGATGGACAAGATCGTGCGCACGCTGGACGGCCTATGGATTCGATCCGGACTTTTTGTATCAAATATGAACCATGAAAAAGCTTAGAAATTTAGGAACCTTAGTTAATTAAAGACGTGCTCGCGATCCCGTTGGGGAGTCACGGACGCAGGAGCACCAGAGTGCTTTTAACATCCCTATAGCTAGCTGAGTACGTGTGCACATGCAACGGGCAGGGGGCATGCATGCAGATCGAGACCCCCCCTTCCCTCGTGCCACAGGCATGCCACGTACACTGGCCGGGTGCTCAATCAGACCCGTCAAAACAATATCCGGGTAGCATCCCCTGAGGTGCAATCCTTGCACGCATGGGCCTTCTTGGTGAGATCAAGCTGACCGCCCACCGCCTCCCCCGCGCGCGGGGTAAGGCAGGGGCGCCTCCGCTTCTTCTCATCTTTGATAGCCCATGCAGCGGACAAGATTTCGTTTCTCAGACGCCGCAAGCGGCTCGAGAATACTCCCTTCACCGTGGACGACGACTTGACCCCGGCACAGCAACAACGGCGACGGGAGCTATGGCCGACCTACCTCCAGCTCCGGCAGACCAAGGCGGGCCAGCCGGTGTACTGGAAGGGGGCGGCCATCTACGTCGGCCACAAGCCCTGGCAAGCAACCCCCTCGACCACCGCGGCCCCAGCAACTCCAGCCCCAGCCTAGGGGAATACAGCAGTAGTGTAGAATAGTTAGACAGTGGCCTTGTACATGCCCGCCTACTACAGGCACTATACCAGCTTAGGCCTAGCCTTTTTAGTCATGTACATGTGTGCCTATGATGAGCCACCCTCCAGATGATGCCTAGCTTTATTTAATTATGCATTGCCCATGCAGGGAGTAACTCTCTGCTGAGACGCCATGCCCTAGCTTTTTGGTATAGCTATGCTGATCTTCCCCCCCATGACAGGCTCCCCCTTCGCTGGGCATAGCTTGAAGATCATGGGGATGCAAGTGCCCTGGTGCACCTAGAGCAAGGGTCCTTTACATCCCCACCCTTGCAGGAAGTAGCTTAGGATGTATGATAGGCCATGTGCCCCCCTCTCGGGGGCTATGTGCTACATATACTCCCAACGGAGTTATGTTACAATTCAATCCCCTGAGGGGGCAATATGCATGACCATATTGCTATGGAGACGTGAGCATATTAACTTGAGCAGTGAGCAAGCTAGGCGAGACGCATTACACCCCCAGTCTCACGTTTAAGATTCTCAGGTTTAAGATCACGAGACCCTGGATTTTGAAATTTCAGGTTTAAGACCGCAGGGCTGGTTTTGGGCAAAACGATCTTAAAGTTGGTACAAAAAGCTGCCAAGTTCCGGCCAGTGCCCAGTGTATCGACAGCTCTCGTCAAGCCCGATACAGCTGCAGCATCAAAGTCGCCGAAAGTCCATTATTTAAGGCTATATATTTTGGTCAAGGCGGCGGTGAGGTATTGACGTATTACGCCGGGTGTAGCCACATAGTGGGCACCTGCGTTTTTTACCAAAACTATATTCGGTTCGAATTCCCTTCCATGATGCTGACTATACTCGTTAATTAAGCAACTTGTTAACCATCCCCAATTATACTGTGCTGCCCTGCTTGCATAACTCGTTCCGTGAAGCCTCCGATTGCAGGCTTCAATTTGCATTACTTCCGTGGCGGTGTTGCTATTAATTTCAAAAACTTCCACTCATGCATCATATGGCGGGCTCCGGCGAGGCGCGCCGCGCCGCGGCGCCCCCTCAGGTTTAAGATCGTCAACCCTGGATTTGATTTTAGGTTTAAGATCGCAGCCCTGGGTTGGCCAAACCCCCGTCTTAAACATGAGACAGGGGGTGTAATCTAGGAGCTGCATAGCGGATGCCTAGGTTGGCTACTGGTTAGGCTATAGTAGGGACACATAGCTACGATCTACCCTGCATTGGCATTGCACTATATATAGCCGGGATGGCGATGTCCAGGTTGCATCACCCAAGCATGGGTGTGGCTACATTTTGGCTAGTCTACTGAGCCCGTGGCCTGGGGGCTTAAGCCTTAATTCCACAACTGGTTACATTGACGATATCAGGTCCCCGCCCCTCCAGAACACCTTGGGCTTAATTCTTGGGTTTTTGCTTGTGGCGGAGGTACTCCGGCCACATGTCGCGTCACTGCGCTGCTGCTGAGCCGCTGACCGTCAGGTCGTCATCCAGCATCCAGGAGTCGGGTCGTGCAGCTTCTTGCGGCGCACGAGCTAGAGGAACAGCCTCTAGTATCCTCAATGGGATCGGAAGGTAAGCAGGACTGGTCCAGGGGTGCCGCCTTGTCCCATGAGTGGGGAAGGCGGTGCCCACACAGTTCTAATTTACCGGCTACGAGTTCCAGTTGGGTAAGGAGCAGGGAGCTTGCTCCTGAGCTCGGCCTTAAGATACTTGATTGTCTCCCCTGGCCGCTGCTCGAAACTCGCCCCTCGGCATTGGTGGCGTGCGCGGTCGGTGTCCTCAGGCGCGCTGCTGAGCTCGGCGTTGAGCTTCCAGCTCATGCCTGCAGCGTCGTGGCGATGGCATCCGTGGTCGAGGTGCATGGCCGGTCGCTGGCCGCATGCAGCTAGTATCGAGGAGACAACAGTATATATAGACCTGTCCGCGCAGGAGTGTGGCCAGTGTGAGACTGCCATGGATCTGCCGGCCGAGTGGGCGGGCCGCAGCGATGCCGTGGCCAGCAGTAGCCCCTGTGCTGCGAATTGCGATCGATCCCGGGGACCTGCACGGCCAGCTAGGGCCTCGGTTTCCAAGGGCGGTCATGGCATCAAGCCTCTTGATATGAGCAGGCCGCGATTCCCCTTCATATATCTATTAGATTAATTAATTAACTATATATACACACGCGCTCCCGCTGGGGCTGGAGTCACGGAGCACAATAATACAGATTTTAATGACGTGCTTTTCATGTACCTGTGTGTTGCACACTGGGAAGGGGGCAGAGACACTTCCGCCTTCATGCCCGGGCGGATGCATGCCACATGCTCCGCGAAATCTAAACTATTCAAGAGGATCGAGAGTCTAGCATATAACTGTGAGTGCACTAATGCTGACAGTTGCATGGGTGACATGGCGGGGGCGTTGTCTGGCACGCAATAAAACTGTAGACTGAAGTGTGCGGGTAGACATGCATGCGGATGCATATAGGCTGGTAGACATGCGGGTGCATAGACTGATGCAGATGCGGGAGCATACGCTGAGCTAAAGTAAAGGTAGCGGGTAGTTTGCTGAGCCATACACGGCGCTGCGAAGGCCATGCAGGTGGCGCGCTAGGCCATTCAGCAATACATCAACTGACATCACGCAACCCTATAGGCTGGACTGTCTGGGCTTGGAGGCGCGGGCGGTGCCAGGGTTGGAGATTAGTGTCAATACTGAGGCGATGGTGCATGATGTTAATCTTCCCAGAAAAAGTCCTAAATTTAGGACCACTTTGAATTAAAATATATACATGCAAACATTAAAATTTGACCCTGGCATTCGTTCCCATGACAGATAACACACTTTTTTAGTTGGCATCAAAAACCTGGGGTCAAATAATTACATTTATATAGTGCATGAATGGGCCCTGCCACCTGCCAGACCTCAAAGCGCGAATTTGGCCAAAATGTGGGTTTTAGGACCATTAGGACCAATTATTGTCAACGCATGACCATGCTATCCACACGGTCCCTTGAGCATCTTACAAGCGCTACCTAGGGGACCCTACGAGGCCTTGGGATGGCGGGGCAGCGTATAACAAGGCCATACCCTGCTGTGGCTGCCTCTATATATACGCGTGATTAACGGTGTCACAGATGGTGCAGGTAATGCAATATAGGGTTGCATGGTTGCTGAGGTTGCCCGGCTTGAACATGGCCCACCCCTTGCGGTAAACTTTCTCTAAGCATATGCCAAACCTTCTTTGACATCACGGACATGCTGGCCACCACCCAGCGATGAAAAAACATTGCATTTGCATTGCAACTAACACATGAATGCAGCCAAATCAAGTTACAAAACAACGTTGTGCTAACATGCAACGCTTTGTGAGCGAATTCAGCGTGCATGTAACACGTAAACCATACTGTATATACTGTCTGAGAACACCCTGAACGACTGCAGGCCATAGGACAATGGTTTATAACTAACACATGAGTAAAACTGCTCTTACGCATGTGTGTTTTAGCTGCAGCGGACGACGAAGATAGAGACGTAAAAAATTGTATGACGTAAACCAACTATGTGTGACAGTTATGTGCACAGAGAGCGTCCCCTCTTTTTAGGCATAGCTGGCTGACTCAAAACACCACGACAGCGTTGCCAGTTACACTCATGATCTAGGACAACCCGGCACTTACCTGCTACTTACGTCGCCTCATTCCAGATGGTTGCAAAAAAGTCGCTGAAATCCGCAGCGAGGTCAGCTTTCCGAGAGCTGAGCGCACCAAAGCTGGCCAACCGGTTCGACAATGATATAAACCACGCTTGTGCTGCGTTCTAGGTCCAAGAAATACCGAAAGTGAAGACCTATAAGGTGCGCTCGCTGCCCAGCCTGAACGTCCCTAAAACATGGTCGACAATGGAAATCGGGCAAGAATATCACGGCCCAGGCGCTCCCATGTCAAATACTCCGTTTCTAAACTCCAGACTAAAATAAAAATCGTCCACAAAAATTTCCTGGCTTGATTCGCACCACCATTGCTAATACACTAACATGTTTGTGCCAAAATCGACCCTCCGCGAGCAGGCGATCTGCGACCCATTTGTGTTGTGCCGCTGTGATACAGCGCTACACATAAAAACTTGCGCAGAAAATATTCACAGCCTTTAAGCATAACTAACAACCTTTCGTTTTTGCTACTGGGCGCCCGAAATGATAAACGCACGTGAAAACGCCGGCCACGATTGTCAGGTCGCCATATCCACCTCACTTCATTCCCGCACCCACTTTTTCGCTCCAAAATCGGTTATATTTTTGGTCGAGGTACCTACTTTCCCGCCATTATACCCGGTACCCGGGTACGGAATCCGGGTACCATGTGCCGGTACCACGGGTCGGGTACATCATACCGGGTACGGTGGACATGGGGTACGGACCATATAGTGACCCCCCCTACCCGGTACCTCGGTTATAGTGACCTCTAGGACAATTTAGGACAAAGTCCTAAATTTAGGACCGTGAGTGGATTAACAATGATTGGGGCTTCCAGTCGCCCGCGCTGCTGCCGCGGCTGCTACTAGGCGGGACGGAGGTCCCGTTCCGTGCATTAATTAATTAATTAATTAGGAACATAACTCCGTTGGGAGTGCATGTAGCACATATCCCTGAGAAGGGGCATATGGCTTTTAATATGTACATTCTGGGCTACTTCCTGCAAGGGTGGGAATGTAAGCTACCCTTGCTCTAGTAGGTGCGCCAGGGCACCTGCACCCCCATGATCTACTAGATATCAAGCTATGCCCACTGAGCTAAGGGGGAGCCTGTCATGCATGTGGGGGAAGATCATCATGGCTGTACAAGAGTTTAGGGCATGGCTTCTCAACAGAGAGCGTCTCTCTGCATAGGCATATCTGGTTGTCTCTTTGATATGTAGCATCAAAGAGACAACCAGCGCAGGCCAGAAATCGGGAGAATCCGGACCATGGTAGCTCGAGCCTGCCGTTATCTTTTCCGCGTTTTCGAGTCGTTCAGGATGATGAAGATGAATGGTGATGGAAATGTGTATCCTTGTGCATTGAAATTATGGCTGGCTTACGTGTGGAGCGACTAGATCATGACCTAGACGGTGGGGCCGGAAACAGCATGCTTGATCAGGGCGTGTGTTTCTAGCCTAACTGGCCGGGAGTGTCTAGTGGTGAGCACCATTGCTGCGATCGCTCTCCCACCATTTACGAGGAAATACCCGCAAATGGAAAACCACTGAAAAGGTCTAGCTAGTCAGTCATCACGTTAGCCATGCCATGATTCCAAACGTCCAAGAACTGCACACGGTGCAAAGGCAAAAAGCCGGAGGACAGCACTTTCAAATGTGCGGCGGGAACCAAAAGCCCGCGGATGCCAGAAAACATCGTGTTGCGGCAGCGACGCGACGATGTGGACAACGAATCCAGTGCCAAGCTCGGAACGGCCGCAAAGGAGATCTGGCATCACAGGGTTCAGATGTGCGGAGATACTATGCGATCCAGCCGGTCCACGACCTGTTTGTAGAGCTTGTGCCAAGGGGCAGCACCGAACAGATGTGGGTGACGTTGCAAAAAACATCGGACTTGACGGAGCATAATGGCTCGGTCATAGTCTTTGACCAATAAACGCTGCAAGAGTTCAACAAGAGTCGTGATGAAATCAACACGATAAGAACAAAGACGGGAAAAACGATGTAACTGAGAAAGAACAACACCATATTTTGCTGTGTGGGAAAGGAGACTGTGAATATCGGGGTAACGAATAAAAGGAATTTGCTGGTATTTAGGATCCTTGCGCTTATCATAGATAGCCGTACGCCAGCCCTTCTTGTTATGGGTAATGTTAAGATCGAGGTAATTGCAATGAGTATCCTCCGACGTGAGCTTTAATGTGAGGGACGCTTGCGGGTAGATGCCAGGCAGACCAGCGGTGATATACAAATGGGTTGCGAAATTGAAGCATGGCTAAATTCTTAATGCAATTAACATCCATGGGAGGTCCCATTATAGGCATGGCTTGGCTAAATATTTGAGGCATCAGGCCATGGGGGCCCGGCCATTATGGGCGCACATGCGCGTGGGCCACATGCTAGGCTAATTAATTAATGAATAGACACGTGACTGGGTCACGCGAGCATAAGTCCTCAGTGGGAGGGGAACATGGGATGGGATGGTCCGGATGGATGGTGTAAGCTATCTAGGTCCTAGTTAGCTAGGCTAAGCCTGATTAATCTACACTACTGGTATGTATTCCCTAGTCTGAGGTGGCCGGAGGTGCCTGCCACGGCTTGTGGTCAACGTGGATGACCGCTTCCCTCCAGTATACCGGCTTCCCCCCTGTACTCTGCCGGAGCTGAAGGTAGGTCGGTCATAGCATGTAATTTAATTTAACCCTATCTGAACCTAGTGTAGACATCATGGATCGATCAGGACTGCATGTCACGTGGCTGGAACCCATACCTTGTGTAAATGTACAGGTCCCCGCCCTGCCAGTACTTACGTATGGACTCTGCAGGCTTCTCGATCGGGGAATAGTTTGTGGCAGATTAAAAATTAAATTAAATTATAACATGCCTCCGTTGGGAGATCATGTAGCACATATTCCTTGATGGGTCATGGGTGGTGGAGTGGAGAAAGCCGCGCAATCGGACTATCCTAATGCTAATTTATCTAGTCTAGAAAAATCCTTTAACTACCCTACTCATCAAAACGCCTCCTCCTCTTGGGGGGAGGTGGCTTGCCCACAGGGTCGGGCGTGTGAGCCTCAAGTGACAATCTTCTGCCACCGCGTCTTGTTCTGCATGGCAGTCCAAAGAAGGGAGAGAGAGTGGATGCGGTATTCAAACTGGGCTGATGAAGGTCGATAATTCACGAGCTAGAACTTTCAGCGATCGACCACTTGAACTTTATATGGAACCAGGATATGGTACATGAACTTTGCCAGTTTCTGGACATGACAATAAATTTTCTTTAGAAGCTTACATTGATCGTAGATGAGTATCCAATTAGTCCAAGAGCTAGCTTGCTTTCAAGATTTGCTGATTTACTTGAGTTCTGCCAAATTTAGGAAACTAGGGCGCAGCGCTATATGTGCTGGCGGCCTACGGTCTATGAGCACTGCATGCCATGGCCGGGTCGAATGGGGCCGGCTGATCGCGTGGGCGCGCGTTAGTGTAAATAGCCCTCCCGTACGCCTGCATGCATGAGCTGCGAGGTGACGGGCAATCATACGATGGTACGTGGCGTACGAAGGTATGTTGATGTAGGTCCGCAAAAACTCCAATGGAAGTGCAATAACTCTCTAATGACAGTGAGCTACCTCGGTAGCTATCAATTGATTTTTGCGTGCACATGCAAAAGAGCTAATAATCCTCTTATCGAACCCCCCCAATCTTTTACGGCCAGACCATTTATTGGCTGGTTCAAAAAGACAAATAAATAAAAAGAATAGTATGCTACTAAATAAATAAGCTACACATGGGCATATCTGTTCTGAATGCTCATGAAAAAACTGGACTTTTCTTTGCTTTCGCCTGCACCCTCTTCCCCAGCACCTCGATGATCGTGTCGAACGCGTCGGGCCCCTTCAGCGCCGCGGGAGAGATGCGCTCGGTCTCCACCACAATCGCGTCACGCCACACGAGCCGCGTCCAGTGCTGGCGCATGACCTTTCTCGCCGCCACCACATCCACACCCACTCCCTTACAGCTGGCAGGCCCACCCACCCCAGTCTCCTTGGCACCTGCCTGGGTCCTCGGAATCTGCTGCCCCTTGCCATCCCTCCGCTTCCCATACCCATTGTCACCCTTGCTTGATGACATGCCCCCCTCAGAACCCACCCGCGTGAGCTCCCTCACCATCTCGGGAAGACAAGGGATATCGCGGCGCATCAATAGCACCGCCATGCGATTCCAAGGCATCAGCCGGCCACCATCCTCCCCCTCAAACGCCTGCCTCACGCGCGCCCCCTTGCCATCATCCTGGATGATGACAGGCACACACCCGGCCATGACCGACTCGTACACACGCACGCCCCAGCCGATCCCCGTTGGCGCGAGGCATAGCTCGTGGCGCCGCATCTCGTCGGGGAGACGGGCCTCCATGCCCGGCGTGGACCGCGAGTCCAGAATGGTGAAGCCCCGTGCACCCTGGTACGCGTCCCAGACCGCCTGGCGCACGCCGTAGCTGTAGTCCTCGTAGAACTTCTTGCGGCCGCGACACAGCTCCGCCGCCGTGCGATGCGGCGGCGACGTGGGAGAGGACGACGATGACGCTTTCCCTCGCACGGGGTTCAGCGTGCTCGGTTTCTTGGCCTCGGACCCTGGCAGGTTCCTGGGGGGTCGCACAGGCAGCATCACGCTCGCGCGGTGCGCCAGGGTGTTCCACTCCCAGCAGATGCGGCCCCAAAAGAACAACCCCGCCGTGCGCTTGGGCTCTGCTAGAATCCGCATGGCATTATTATTAGAGCCAGAACGGCCAACCGTGGCGGGTGCCAGCATAAAAACTCCAGCTCCCTCGGTCTCCGCATTCGCTGGTGATGGACTGGCAGCCCCTGCCAGGTGGGGCAGCAGCAGCTGGCGCGTCCACATGGCCGGCTCTTGCGCCGCCGCCCAGGCGCGGTGCAGGTCGAACACCAGGGGGGGGGGTGCCACGATGTCCTGCCCTGGCTGGAAGCAGCGGCGCATCCACCCACTGCGCTGGCTACGGAACAGGCCTGTTTCCACAAAAAGAATAAATAATTTGGGGCGGCGCGAGACGAGAGGCGCATCGCGGATGGCGGACGAAGTTTGGGTGTCATTGGCCTTGAGTATTGATATACCATCAAGGACAATGTGCTACATGATCTCCCAACGGAGTCATGTTATAATTTAATTTAATTTAATCAAAGACAAGGCTCATACACCATCGAACACAGGGCTCAAATAAAAACAAACACAAGTCCAATATACCATCTAACACATTATTCACACACCACCAAACACAGGGCTCAGACTCCATCAAACACATGGCTCATACCGTAGTGGCCCTTATATCCCTACCCACAATTATGTACGAATGCCCCTCGTACATGCCCAAAGAAACCCTACTACCGCAGTGGCCCTTATATCCGTACCCATAATTATGTACAAATGCCCCTCGTACATGCCCAAAGAAACCCTACTACCGCAGTGGCCCGTATATCCGTACCCATAATCATGTACAAATGCCCCTCGTACATGCCCAAAGAAACCCTACTACCGCAGTGGCCCTTATATCCGTACCCATAATCATGTACAAATGCCCCTCGTACATGCCCAAAGAAACCCTACTATCGCAGTGGCCCGTATATCCGTACCCATAATCATGTACGAATGCCCCTCGTACATGCCCAAAGAAACCCTACTATCGCAGTGGCCCGTATATCCGTACCCATAATCATGTACGAATGCCCCTCGTACATGCCCAAAGAAACCCTACTATCGCAGTGGCCCTTATCTCCGTACCCATAATCATGTACGAATGCCCCTCGTACATGCCCAAAGAAACCCTACTATCGCAGTGGCCCGTATATCCGTACCCATAATTATGTACGAATGCCCCTCGTACAGGCCCAAAGAAAAACTCCTTCCGGCCTCGTACAGCCCAAGATATCGCTTTGAGATGTTGCAATATACAGATGAGGGCCTACCATAGGGCATGCCTGGAGAGGCCCCTCCCGTATATACCTTGACAATATACGCACATACTGTTAAAATACTTCCCCAAAGTCAGCGTACACGAAACTAGAATTCCAGAAAGTCTTCGTACGATAATTAAGCTTACACCTGTAAGGGCCAGGATGGTATACCATCTAACACAGGGCTCATGCACATAACCCACCCAACTCTCTATGCTAAGGGGACGTGGCCACATGTCACCAAAATAGGTAGGGGTTATCACTCCTTGAAGCCGGCGTATTTGGAGAACAAGATAGAAGTACACAAACAACATATTCAACAACAGGCCGGGGTATTTGGAGAACAAGGTGCACACATCACATATTCAACAACAAGTGAACATGCTTGGAAGTCTTGTGCCCCTGCCGAGAAGAAACTAGGGGCCACCTGGCTCACCTCTCTCACCCCCCCAGTTGGTCACAAATATCCCCGCCGCCAGCGGCGCCGGCGACCCGCAGCTGCCCAAGTCCCGGTGCACCACCCACACGTGGTCGGCCGGCCTGCTCTCAAACAGCTCCCCGTGCTCCTGCCGGAGCCACCGCACGGCGTCCACGTGCGCGCCCCACGCGCCCCATGCACCGATCGGGTCCCACACAGGCGCATGCAGCAGGTCGGCTGTGGCGGGCGAGAGCACACGGTGGCGACTGCGCAGCAAGGCCGCGTGGAAGCGTGGCTCGAGCGAGTAGAGGTTGGCGGGCCCGTTGCCAAAGTTAGCCGTGGCGACCGACCCATCCTCGGGATGGACCGTGAGGCTGGGGGGGAGGTCGTACACGAATATGCGGGGAGAGGGTGGGCTGGTTGTGCGTGGCGAGGTGGGGGCGGGGGTGCGCGGCAAGGTGGATGTGTGTGATGGTGATGAGGTGTCAACCGTAGCACCCGCAAGGTCTACACCGCTTGGATGACGGCCCCCCGTACCCATCTTGACCTCATACGCTTGTGCTGCCAGCTGCTGCCATACCCGGCCACCCAAACCGGGTAGCAGCCGGTCCAAGTCCGCCAGCACATTCGCGTCTGCCAGCAGCCGGTAGCCATCATCTTCGGCTCCCACTTGTGCTGCCAGCCTACAGCTCCTCAATAGTCCCTGCCATGCCTCCCTGGTATCCGCAGCGCTACCTGTCCCTTGCCCCCTCCATGTCGCTCGGGTG
This sequence comes from Mesostigma viride, assembly GCA_009746045.1. NCBI lineage: Eukaryota > Viridiplantae > Streptophyta > Mesostigmatophyceae > Mesostigmatales > Mesostigmataceae > Mesostigma > Mesostigma viride. The sequence continues at coordinate 64,509 of RPFO01001124.1, read as the reverse complement.
CCCGCACTGCCATCCGTCCCACTCCCTGTGGAGCATCTGCCGTTCGCCCCTTCTGTTGTCGCTGCCGCTGCCATCCACCCGGACCCAGCATCCTCCCCAAGCCTTGACGCAGGTCTGTCCAGGATGAGAGCACGCGGCTCCTGTGCGGGCTGTCCTGCATGATGAGCTGTCATGGCCCGCCCACTGACTCTCAGAGTGGGCACCAGGCCATCGCCCTCGCAGGGGTAAGAGCCTGGTTCAGCGCGAGCACCCAGGGGGTTTGCCATGTCCCCCTCCCCAAACAGACTCTCCGCCAGGAACGACAGGGAGGCGTTTGCCAGGGTCTGGTGGTCCAGCCAGGGACCCAGCCGCAAGCTGGCCCCAGAGGCCTGCTTGCTGGACGGAGGCTTGCTTGCGGGTGCCGGCAGCAAGACTACCACTGCGCCGACGCTAATGCTGCTGTGGCACCCGTCCAGGGTGTCTGTGGCGACACCAGATGTCGTGCCCCCGGTGCCCTGCGTGCGGCGGTAGCACCACGCCTTGTGGGAGGAGAAACGCTTGAAAGCAACCACACCATGCTGGGTGGGCGGCGAAGGTTGGCGGCTGCTGGCTTTGTGGCTGCTGGCAGATGTGCGAGTGGGGTGGAGGGGGAGCAGGGGGACAGCGGATGCCTGCAGGGAGGGCAGCAGCAGATCGTAGCCGCAGTCGATGCCCCAGAACCCGGGACGGCACAGGCAGAAGCCCTGCAGGGAAATGACAGGGGCAGCAACAGGACCAACGAACATGGGTCATCAGGACGCAGGAAGATGCCCTGCAGGGTGCGCGGTAGAGCGCAGTAGGGCAGTGACGTGGCTACAATACTGTCCACTACTGTACATGTTTCAGCAGTGGGGATAGGAACGTCCGACTCCAACAGTGCTCGCAGTTGGTAGAAGTAGAATAGCCACGCCGCTCCTTCACACGTGGTGGCCGAGGTAACTCTGCCTGCGTGCACATCGCAGGCCAACTGCCTACCTGTGAGCAAAGTGCACGCCAAGTGCCACCCGGCTGATATACCCATAGACCCCTCCCGCGCCGTGTCACCTACCTGTGTGCGCATCCCATACCGTCCACCTACCTGTACCTATTAGTTATTTAATTGCCAATACAGAGTAAAGGAACCAGTATCTATATTCCATGGAAATCCACCCCCCCACTCGAGCTGTGGTCGCCTTGGTGAACTACTGCAGTCGTGTGCATCCACGTCCCGCGCCGTGTGGCCTCCCTGCATAGGCACGCACCCTGCCATTTCACCGACCTGTGTGCACGTCCCCCCCCACCTGCCCCACCACTTTGCACGACAACCCTTCATGCCTGCATGCACGTCCTTACCTCCATGCCGAATCCACCACCACCCAGCCACAATACCTGGATGCACATCCCTCGCCTGTGGCATGCGTTGATGCAGAACATGTCGGGGAAGAGCACGTCCTCGCACGCATGGCCGCGGTAGCCAGGGAAACACGAGCAGCTGCCGCGCAGGACCAGCTCCTCCAACGCCTCCTCATGCTGCGCAGGTGTCATGCTTGTGGCTGTTGTTGGTGCCATTGTTGAGGCCGTTGCAACCGATGTCGAGTGTGTGGTTAGGCCATCGCCCGAAGCCGACGCATCGGCCCGCGAGGCCTCTGCGCGGGCCCTCCTCTTGGCCGCCTCCGCGCGTGCGGAGAACAACACGTGGGCAGGTGGCACCCGGTCCAGGCACCGCCCACGACCGTTGCAGCGTTGCCAGCAGTTAGAAGAGGGGAGCTCGCCAGCACACAGGCCCCCTATATGATGGCCTGAACCCTTGGCCGTGCCCCCCCTGCTGCCCTTGCGGCCACCTGGCGTGCTTTGAGAGCTGCCCTCATGATGACCACCAGCCATGCTGCCCACATTGCCTCTATAGTGACCATCAGCCATGCTTTGAGGGTGACCACCAGTGGTGCTGCCTATGCTTCCCTCAGTCGGGCACAGCTGGCCGCCCTCCCCCACAAACAGGTCGCACGAGGCACCCCGCATACCCGGGGGGCACTCGCAGGTGCCCGTCTCAGGGTTGCAAACGCCACGCACGTCGCAACCGGGCGGGCAGAAGCCGGCGAGCGACAGGCTGGCGACCGAACGGAGCGTGAGGAGATGAGGGTGCAGGGCTGGCATTCTGGCCTCCGACACCTGGGCACGAGGGACCGCCTCTGCGGAGCCTGGTCCAGAGGCTGATGATTCCTGGGGTTCGGCGGGAAGGGATTTAGTTTCCGAATCAGTAAGAGGAGAGCTAAGGTCGGGAAAGCCGGTCTGGCTCGACGAGCTAGCTTCTGGCATCCCGGTAGTAGTGGCGGCATCGCTTGCTACGTCCACAAGGGATGCTTGGGGTTCTGAAGGAACATGTATCTCATCCAGCAACGTATGGCCCGGGTTAGGTTCATCGGGCGGCACATTTTCAGGAATCAAGGGCTCTAATTCGACCACGTTTGCCTCCGCAACGGTGACAGCAGGGTCTACCCTCCCTGCATGCGTGAACTCCAAGACCTTCGGCGTCTCGATCTCCCCTTCATGGGATATTTCAGGAGTTTCCGGGGCAGCATTCTCACCGTTAGAGGGAAATGGCAGCTGCTCACTCTGTCTGTACGCCCCTGCGGTGTCTGCAAACGCTTTTTCGTCCCATGTAACTGGGTTTTGGAATGCACCCTTGCTATAGCGATGTACACCGTTGACGGGAGCTTCCTGGACTCCGGAAGTGCGGACTTGCCAGAAGGCTTGATAGATAACGAAAAGTGCTGCTGAAATAATAGCCCCCCACGCAAGGCGGATGAACCGCTTTCGGGTTCGCTCTGTTGGGCGAGGTTTTCCTCGAAACATACCCAACTGCGTTAATCACTGTTGAGGACATGTGCAGAGAAGAAATTCCCACACATGGCTTCAACCGTTTGGATTGAATCGGAATGGCAAGCTAGCTCCACGCCCAGGCATGCACGCCTACTCATAACGCGGAGCATTGCCTCCACGCGTAGAAGATGATCATCCCATACGACTGCTGAGCTAGACTTAATTGAAGGCTAGCTGCATCAATTAGAAGACCAGTTTGCACATTGCATGACAGGCTACATCATTTTCATTTTGTGCCCAAGCTTCCTCCTAGTGTCGCCTGCAAAACAACGCGAACATGTGCCAGCTTGATAATGGAAAGCAACTGCCTCATAAACTCTTGAGATAAGCGTAGTGTTCGCCAGTAATAATGGTATGCGGGGCGGATATGGTAATTTGACGATCATTTCCGCAAAAATCGGTGATGCCAAGTCATGCAACAAGGTAAATTATTGCCGTCTGTCGAATAATCCTTGCAACTGTACGTAAAGATCTCGTACTAACAAACCAACTCTAGTAGAAATGTTTCTTGACCACTGGTTATCTGGGAGGCTCATAATTTGGCACTCGGGTACGGGCGGCGTGCGATTCAACTAGAAATAACTAACTGACTAACTAAGGACTGGTAGTCAGATACTTAACTGAACTGAGGCGCAGCAGTGGTTCCCGTTACCAAGCATTTTTTTTCAAATATGTATGCGCCCTACGTCGAATGGACCCATGTGCGTCCAACGGCAATACCAAGGTCATTGCCTGTCCTAAAGACACTTTTAAGTACCTGTTGTATTTATTATTGCGTGTGTGTGAGAGCTCCACGGACCCGTAGAAAAGTTTAAAAGGTCGCAAAAGGAATTTAGCTGACAAGCCGGCTACGATTTCTGTAGCTGATAGCTGGAAATCATAGGAGAAAACAACATGGCGTCGGTCATAACGCCGGCTGTGGCCAAGAGGCTCAGTTTCGGCGACATCACGAGTAGTTTCGGGGATGCTTTTTTGCACTCCCCTGAATTGATGAACGCACCGACCATGTTACTTCAACGCAGCGTTGCAGACCCAACGCCTGAAAATTTGTTGAGGTTAGCGCGGTTTAGTTACCATTATCTCTTTGCTGCTAATTGCCGGTTGGCAACGGGATGAAAGGGAATGCAACTCATAGTCCACCAGGGAGGGGTGACTTCCACGGAGTACACGCTCTCTGACGGTATTTACCCTATATGTGTTCGTGCTTGCTTACCACAGGGTGCTCGAAAGCCTGAAGGCGTCCTGTGAGCGTTTCGAAAAGGTCAAAGAAGTGGCGATCGTACAAGGAAAGGGGAAGAGTGAAGCGGAGCTTCGACGTCTGCACGTAAGCAATTCAGCCACGCTTCTTGCCCTAGCCGACACAGGAAGTTGGCCTGGTTTCTAACCATGAATATCTGATAACTAGTCTTTGCAAGGGCAACCTCGTTTCCTTGAATGAAATTCCCGCGAGAGTTTTACATTCAACGAAACGTGAACATCGCTATTCCTTTGCGTGAACGCAACCTCCATATGATGCAGGAGCTCTTTTCCAAGCTTAAGTTTGACTATCTGGAGCTTGAGACGAAGGAAGGGTTCATGAGCAGAATCGCCAAGGGCGCCACCAGCGGGGAGAGCAATCCAGAAGTCGGTGCGTGAGCATTTGGATGGACACAAGCAAGCAATCCAAAAAACGCTTTCACACGTTATATCTATAACTGTACTGTGCTTGAAGCTATGTATTTTCATTGTTTTTTCACGGTGCTACACCAGGGCAGTAGTTCACAGGTGGCATTGTGTCTGTTGTGGCAGTTTGCTTGGTGATATCCACGATTAATTCCTTCGCTCACTCCCCATTATCACCCCACGCAGTCCCTACCTTCATCCCCCCCTTCTCCTTCTCCTTCTCCTTCTCCTTCTCCTTCTCCTTCTCCTTCTCCTCACCCCTCCCTCCCCTGTCTCTGCTGTCCCCGCCATGCATGCCCCTCCCACCTCTTCCCACCGGCAATGCATGCCTTCCCCCCCCCTCCCTCTCTCACCAGAATCGGTCATCAAGGTGGAGAAGAAAGAGCTCAAGTCGGCCAAGGAGCAGAACGAGGCGACCAAGGAGGCCATCCGCGCGCTCATCGGGCAGATCAGCACCGGTGAGTTGTGGGCACAGTCAACTTTGTCATCATCGGGCAGAGGAACCGTCAGTGCAGACTTTTCGCACAGTTTACTTGAATTCTTGGTGCAGTTTATTTAAACTTCTACGCCAGCTGCCGCACACGTGCCCATCCACCGAATTCCATGTGCCGTTGATGGAGAGACTGGCCATTGCATGGCGTTAGTTCCCCCCAAACTGCCACATGGTGTCATGTGCCATTCCGCCCAAGGAGGTGACTCTGTAAGGAGGACAGCATTTCACAGAACACATTTGCACACAGCGGCTGCTATGGCATGAAGGCTCGCTGTGCTTCACACTGGGCTGCCGCTGGCTCTGGATATTGCCAAGGAAGGCCATCCTGCCTGGAATCGCACCAGTGTAGACTGCACATGACCAGGCGGGCGTGTGGAGGGGTGCGGTTGCTCCCAGGGCGTGTGATGCAGAGCGTAATGAATCAGCTGGCATTCTTTAGTGTTTATCGCTTGGCCTATGAAGCATTATTGTGGTGCCACGATTAGAGTCACCACAGGTCAACTCTATCACCATATTTCTGGCCTACGCTGGTTGTCACGTTGATATGATACAAACCCACCTAATCCAGCGAGCTAGCTTGGAACTGTGGCTGAGTGTTACTGCTGTCTATCCCTTCTGTGTGTTGCTGCTTTCTAACCCTTCTGGATGCCCCCCCCTCCGTCTTGTCCCCCCTCTCCACTTCTTCATCCCCTCCATCCTCATTTTGTCCAATCATTGTCAAGCCTTGTCCCCCCCCCTCCTCCCATGTCACCCTATTCTCCGCTTGGGCCTGCCTCTTATTGGCTTGGGGGGATAGCAGGTGCACTATAGCAGGTGCACTATAGCAGGTGCACTATAGCAGGTGCACTATAGCAGGTGCACTATAGCAGGTGCACTATAGCAGGTGCACTATAGCAGGTGCACTATAGCAGGTGCACTATAGCAGGTGCACTATAGCAGGTGCACTATAGCAGGTGCACTATAGCAGGTGCACTATGGCCGTTGGTGCTCCCCATTGGCAGCAGATTGGACCATGATGACGTGATTGCGCCCCGCCACCTGCACCCTGCTGAGGACTAGCTTTCTGCTCTCCATTGCCTTCAAACTGATGGTGATCCTTCAAGGCACCATGTAAGGTTGTAGTTTGAGTTAACACGTACCCTTGATCCTGCCCCTGCTCGGTTCCCCGCCTGCCCATGCATTACTATTGCATACTTTGCATTACTTCATTGTTCCGCTGCCTGCAGACCTGGACAGCTTCCAGAAAGAGCACGCGGATGCGCTATCCCAGTTCCACTCCGTACGGACGCTGGTATGATCCCGCGTGGCGTGATGGTGGCTGTCTTTTCCTCCATGTCAACAGGGAATGTGTATTAGAATTCTAGTAACTATATCTACTACAATTAATTACTACCATATCTACATCTCTACCATCAATTATCTTTATCGATGTACCATTCGTGGCCATAGTGACAATCGCACGCCTGCCGCTGCCTTGTTGTCGTGTTCCCATGCATCGCATCCATGTTACCCGATGTGCATGTGTTTCTAGTAGTCAGGATGATGCCCAATTGCACCTTGATGCTCATAAAGCTGCCCGCCGGCTTGTGATTTGACGGGTAGGCAGGACTGTCCTTGCTACCTGCTTCTTGTGACGGATTCTGGGTGATTGCGACCGCCACTAGGCCACCATTAAACGGCCACTAGGCAATGTGCTCATCGCCACAGGAAACAGCAGGGCCACAAGGCAACTTGTTTACGCAAGAATGCAGAATAGGTGGCGCTGTGGAATATTTGCTGTGCTGTTGACGTGTTCAGATGACGTTCTGTATTGCTCCACCAATTTGCCACGTGTCGCCTTTTCCTGCTCCGTTGCCCTGCCTGCTTCCTTCGCCCTTGCTCCAATGCTAGATCGATGCTTGCAACGACACGCGCGAGGAAGACGCGCTGGTCATGGTACGCGGCACCTGCTGGCACACGCACACACACACACATACTCATTCACACATCTAAGCAGACCACGAAGACGCCCCCACCCTAGACCACAGTGCACACAAGCACGCACAGGCATACATACATGCACACACACAGACACAATGCCCACATTGCTGTCCACCCGCCTTGCCCCACACCATGCCACCCAACTCCATCATCGCACCCACCCGCTTTCCCTTCTCTCCTCCATCCCGCCTTCCCTGCTGCCTCGCTTCCTTCACAGTTCTTTGGTCTTGTGTTCATTTCCCCTGCATCCTGTGGCCATCCACGCACACAACATGATGAATGACCCGTTGCGTAGCGGAGGCCACACAGCATCCCGTCAGCGGGCAATCCCACATCAGGTGCAGCCTGGACCAAAGATATTACCAGGGTGTGGATTTACTAGGGTGTAGTAATCACCAGGGTGTAGCCAATGTCAAAACAGGTCATGACTGTCTCATGTGGAGCGACCGACAGCCGAAATCTTTTCATGAGTGGCCAAGGGCATGTGGCCGCCCCAGAGCTCATTAGACAGTAAAAATCTTTGTCGTGAATCCGATCAAGTTAAACCCATCTCTGCAAAACAATGGTGTGCCTGCACCTGTTGATGTAAATGCCCTTTCTGGCCCCTGTCCAGGAGGAACGCGCATGCAAGGCGATTCTGGCAGAAAAGGTGCGGGGCCGGCATTGCATTCCCAAAGCATTTCGGTCCACGTCGTTTTCGCTTGCATGTTTGAAGGAGCTAGCGGCCACAAGCAGGGCAGATGCATGGCTCACCATTGGCATCAGGCTTGCAGATTGGGCCTTCCTAAATGTCCAGGAGCTTCACCGCAGGGGAGGCAAGCCGTAAACAAGGCAATTCACTTGTCAATCTGCAACAAGGCTACAATGCTCCACCACTGGAGAAGGGACTATCTGCTTTGCCATGGATTCTCTACCTCCTTGTCATGCCCCTACCGCCTGCTTGGTTGTAGCGCCCACCCTCACCCATACGGCTGGCCTGCATTGCCCAGCTGATGCGAGGGCCGCACCGGTCGGAGCGGTTATGCTAGCACACCGGCCCCGACCCACGGATGACTAGGCAGGGGGCATGTTCTCCATGTCAGTGACGCAGAGCAGTGTTAGCACAGATATGGGGGTCACGACCCTACGCAATTGCAACGTTCGCCAGAGAGTCGTACACATCGCTAACTTTGCAGTTCTGGTGGCTTGAGGGTTGATGTACATGGGTAGGCGGTGATAGCTTCCTGTGAGCTAAGCTGGACCAGAGTAAAGGCACAAAGGACAAATACGCTACTGTCCATGTTCAAGCAAGAGACTCTATCGTCAGATGCTCAGGGAGATGCAGTTGGCGGCTGGGTATCCACACCAGGCTCATCACCAGAGAGACCAGGCTGTGAAAGGGGAAACCAGGAAACCTCCATTCCCGCCTTGAGGCAAGTCTGTGGGGCACAACGTCATCCCATAGCTGGTTATGTTGGGGGCACAACGTCATCCCATAGCGGGTTATGTCGGGGGCGCAACGTCATCCCATAGCTGGTTATGTCGGGGGCACAACGACATCCCATAGCTGGTTATGTTGGGGGCACAACGTCATCCCATAGCTGGTTATGTTGGGGGCACAACGTCATCCCATAGCTGGTTATGTCGGGGGCACAACATCATCCCATAGCTGGTTATGTTGGGGGCGCAACGTCATCCCATAGCTGGTTATGTTGGGGCCCCCAGCTTCAACCAGAGGGATGCTTCGGCGCTCGCCTATCTTCTATATCATCGTGATCATGATTATGGTATTCATGCTAGAATCACAGTAGAATCATAGCTCATGATGGTCGTTCTAATTAATGCACGCAACCCATGAACACCCACACCCACACCCACACCCACACCCACACCCACACCCACACCCACACCCACACCCACACCCACACCCACACCCACACCCACACCCACACCCACACCCACACCCTCACCCACACCCACACCCACCCACACCCGGGCGCAGGAGGCGGCACTGCGTTTGGTGGAGGAGAGCGTGCTGGCGGCTGCGCAGGAAGGGGCTGCGCTGGAGGCCAGCATCACCGAGGCGGAGCAGGAGGTGGGTGCGCAACACTAGTGGCAGGCATTCGCCTGGTTATGGTTGGCAGTGGCTTGTTGCGCCCAGAGGCGGGGCAGGAGGTGGGTGCGCACGAGTGGTGGATGGTGGCATAAATTTCGCTTGCTGTGCCCACTGGTTCGAATCAGCTGAAAGGCGTCACGTCATGTAGATATTCGCTATGACTACTGGTATCACTGATGTATGTTGGTATTGCTGCATTGAAGTATGCAAACAGCTTTCTTGGTTTGGCTTCTCTGCCGACATCCCCATGCCTGCCTGCACGGTAAGTAAGTATTTGCGTGTCATGCACATGGGCATGCCACGGAGTACTGTGCTAATGTCATTAGAAAAAATAGTTACACGAAAGTTCCAGATATCGTCTGCATCATGCCCCTGCACGGTAGGGGTCCGGCTGTCCGCAGCGCAGAGGCAGCATCCATGGTTGCTTGGATATTGCTTTGCGTAACATGATTGGTGGATGGATGGGTGCCATGCACAAAACCGTCTGAACACCTGTTGACAGTGTTGTTTGGATAAGTTAATCATCCAGGGCACATTTTGCCATCCCATGATAGTGCAACTGGCAGGAACGAGGGCCGTATGTATGAACGATGACGTACTGTACCCTTGGCTTCCTCATGCGTTTGTGTGACAACACGTCGCATTGTCTTTCATCCCAGCTGGCCGCGCTACGCGCGGAGCTGCAGCAGGCGCAGTGGGACCTGCTGCAGCGGCAGACGGTGGACACGGCGGTGGCCTCCCGGAAAGAGGCGTCGGAATGGTGAGCCAACGCGTGGCTTGCTGGCATCTGCCACCTTTTCCCTGAGGATGCCTTGATCAAGCCCACCTCCAGTTTGGGTGATGCGTGGCCGCGCTTTGTCATGAGGTGTGGCACCACAGCAGCGGGCATTGCGATTGCTTAGATGTCGCTATTGCTTTGTATTTAGGGCCATACAGGGCGCGAGCAGAACTCCCACCTTTTCAGGATCTCTTTTCGTGAGTTGTGGACCAAAGTTGCACGACAGTGGTTACTTAGAACGTGTGGTTACTCAGGAACGATCGAGTGTGCACACGGTGGATGGAGGGGAGGAAGCAGCACACGCAGCATTCCCCGAATAGACTCATGCCGTGCATATGCCTTGACGATATGCTGTGTGAGCACGAGTCTGCTCTATCACCCAGCTCCTCTGTTCATATTCTTATTCAACTGCCCTCACCCTCTCACGTCACCGTAACCTGCATTGTTCCACGTTATTACCCCTTCTTGCCTCCCTCCCCGACCCCTGCAGGTACCGCGAGATGCTCCGCCTGCTGTCCAACGTCTCCGGCACCCGCCTGCTGGCCGAGGCGTCCCCGCTGGAAGACCCAGGGATTGTGAGCCTCGCAGTGACCACCGTGCTGCCACCCGCAACCGCGCCACCTGGTACCGCATGCGCTGCCGCCTCCCTTGCTGATGCCTGCGCGAGCAGGAACGCCACCACCCCCTCAACAGCGGCAGCGTCAGTGGTGGCTCCGGGTGGCAGAACCCGCACCGTGGAGCATGTAATCACCCTTGTCGTGGACTGCGAGTCCGGCGCACTCCGCGAACTGACGGTGAGCCAGGGCGGGGGGTTGGCGCAGAAAAGGTGGCAAGACAGGACAGGGCAAGACATCACATCACACCACAGAGAGTCGCCCATATGCTAAAACGGATGCCTGCTTTAGTTGGGAGGCCACGGAGCCACCTGCGGTGTGGAGAAGGCAAGGTGACAGGACAGGTGAGGGGTGAAGGACGGGGTGGGGGGGATGTCACAAGGCTGGATGGAGCCACGGTGTTGTATCAAGTGTGCCAATGGACAGAGGAGGGCCAAGAGGCAGGGAGAGCGGGGGGGGGGGGGGAGGACGGGGAGGGGGAGGGGGAGAGGGATTTGTACTGCTGGTCACTCCTAGTAGACAGAAATCAAGCTCCCCTTGTTATACAAGGCCCTGTCATAATCGTTTCCTCCCTGACCTTATCACTCCTGGCTTTGCAGCATGGACAAAGCGCAGGGCCGAATGTTGGCGTGCGCTATGCTCCCTTCTGCTTGTGCTGTGGGCTTGGTAACACTCATCACGATACTGTCTGGTATGGGCAGTGAGGTGATTGAGATATGTACAAGGGTCTCGATTCCTATCGCAGGGACTGGGAAAGCAAGCGAAATGGGACAATGCTCTAGAGCCTTTCGACCAATTCATGGGCTGTTGTCGTTTGGGATGGACCGGTGCATCCGCCTTGATCTTCCTGCAACGTCTGCTGTTTCCACAGGTGTCCCCTTCTGACGTTGAGGTGGCGGAAATCTGCCAAGTTGTTTCAAGGCTCCCCCCACCTCTGTAAGCATTGAGCTCTCATGACAAAGTCTTTTTTCAGATTAATACGCATCGAAACCACCTGAAGGCATAATCCCGCAGACAGGATCATCTCACATCGGATGTGACTGATTTTGGCGCTGGGTTCTATGTTTCTGTGTCAGGTGCAGTAATGTCCTTGTTTGGTTCCCGCTTTGCAAGTTGACTGAGGCTACCTTGGTAGAAGACATTGGTCCATGGTACCACATAGGGGGGGAAGGCTGTGCCCTGGAAACTGTGATTAAAAGTACAATCAGTTTTTTCCTGAAACACGTGTGATGATGTGGGTGAGCGTGGCCGATTTCAAGGTCACAACGGGCTGAAATGCGTAGATGGCACTTTTGGGTTGCAGCATAGCAGGAGTTGTCACAGATAGCCGCATTATTACCACATAGTGTGCCTGGGTTTGAGTGACGGCACCTGTGCAAAAGAGCACAGCATTTGGCTATCATGCTTTTCATACTTTTCTTCATAGAGAAACCGCTACTCTCTGACAATTGTGGTGATAGATTGGGTCACCTGCGCAGCCTGTGCATCTTGGCGAGTTCAACACTCATGCAATTTCACTTAAAATCAATGAGCCACAGTGCAGGTCGCAAGTAAGACAGCATGTACATATGGAAGTGCATGTTGTTTGGCACTGTCTTAATTTGATCAGATGTCCTGCGTAGCGCCCTGAATTACCCTCATCACCGACCTTCCACCCCCCTCCACCCCTCCCCGTTTGCAACGCTTCATGCAGTGCCATCCCAAGTGCCATCAATCAAGTCAAGAATAAGGTCTTGCTGAGATACAGCACGTCATAGTGCTCGTATCTGGGAAGAATCATCCGGGCGGAGACTGTAAAATGATGGGAAGAACCGAAAGACCTTTCCATCCCACGGTTCCATTCTGTGTTACCTTGTGCAAAAGCATGTTCCTGGCTGGCAGAATTTTCCCATGTGTGTGAAATGAACTTCACACGATGTTTATTCCTTGACTTCTTGTGCAACTTGGTTTGACTGTCTGTGGTATGGGGCAATCAACTTGCAGCCTTTTGTGCGGCTATCCCTGTTGTCTGTCACTTCACTGCAAGGCAACTGCTTGTCCACATCTAGAAATAGATGCGTGGCATTACCAGTATGGGCATGGAGCACTCAGGGCACGCACTAGTTAATAGCAAAATGAATCTGGATGCCGCACATGCAACTGCAATGCAGCACACGCAAGTACCAATGCTATTGCAGCTAACACCTTGTATCTGTATCAGTTGGTTCGCCCACGGCACATGCAGTTGAATGAATTAATTAGTTGAAGGTACTAATTTAAAGTCAGACTTGACTATTCCTGGACGCACAGTGTTCCAACGTCGTGGAAGGACTACAGTAATCATCTGAGTTGGAAGGCGCGAGGAGCAGAAGCCGCGCGTTTGTGTGTAGGTAGCCCTTGCATGCATTTCCATATATTTATTGAGCATGTTACACAACCATTCCCAAGGCAACCACACAATGCTTGATCGGAAAAGAAACTGGCTAGCAACCTAGACAACAAGTTAAGCCCAGAACAACACGACAGCAGAACTCGGACCGGCCGGAAACCAGTCGCGATCCCACTTGAGGTCCATTTACGGGGTGCGTAGACTGCAAGGATATCGGCACCTCTCTCTCATCACCTCGGTCCCTCTCCGAGCCCCGCGGGTGCGGCGGAACATGCATGTGCAGCAAAACCACGAGCCACGAGGTAGCTCCATGGCTGACGGCGCGGAGCTCGTAACTTTCACGTTTGGGCACCAAATTCGGCTGTGAATATCACAATCGCTTCGAACGTCTTTCTCAGACGCACACGCTGATATATTTTCCTGAAGCGGCTAATATGCAATATTATATGACGAGCAAACACTCAACTACGCAACGCAGCCTGGCGGCTGCGATGGGCCAAGAAAATTCGCCTGCAGCTCCGGCTGTAGCTCCGCGCCCGGCCTACCAGGCAGGGGTTGAATTGAATTGAATTGAATTGAATTGAATTGAATTGAATTGAATTGAATTGAATTGAATTGAATTGAATTGAATTGAATTGAATTGAATTGAATTGAATTGAATTGAATTGAATTGAATTGAATTGAATTGAATTGAATTGAATTGAATTGAATTGAATTGAATTGTAACACAACTCCTCGCTCGAAAACGCGGAAAAGATAACGGCAGGCTCGAGCTACCATGGTCCGGATTCTCCCGATTTCTGGCCTGCGCTGGTTGTCTCTTTGATATGTAGCAGTGACATATCCCTGAGAAGGGGCATATGGCTTTTAATACATTCTGGGCTACTTCCTGCAAGGGTGGGAATGTAAGCTACCCTTACTTTAGGTGCACCAGCCGGCACCTGCACCCTCATGATCTATCACGCTATGCCCAGCTAAGCCGCAGGGGTTGACACTACTCAAGCTCGTTAGTAGTTTGCACGCGGCTCTGGACACCTGCGCGCCGGGCCTCGCCCTCGGCCACGCCCGATCCCAAACGCAGTTGCCCAGCAGTCAGCAGAATCGCGCGCCCAGTTGACAGACGTACCGCGCTTTCCGCGGCCCCAACCCTTCAAAGTCGACGATCACGACTGGATCGACCAACATGTCCCTGAGCACTGCACTGCACTGCATCTTCTATGGGCCGGGACTACGCCACGCTTCATGAGCTGGCCAGGTCTGGATCTCCACAGCATATCGACCGCCTCATCAACCCGGACGGCGTGCATGCACACATGGTGTCCCCTCACCTATGTGACGGAGTGGTCCCACCCCCGCCCCCAACTCCCGCGCACATTATATTCTAGAGCTGCTCCCTTCTCAAGTGTGCTCTGCATGATGGCGAGATTTGGGCTCGTTCCATTTCCGTACCCAGAAGTGCTCCGCGAGCTCCATCCTTAATTAAGGAAGCCCTCGAGCCTAGCACATGACTCCCCTCGCTGCAGATGTGGCAGTGCTCAATCAGGGCATGCAGCATGCACGCTGGCTGCTGAGCTCGAGATCTCACTTTTCCAGGTGCCACTGACCGTCACCTCCACCTCAAGGCCGGCCCTCCTCGCCTCGAGGCGGCCCGACCTCCACTGCGGCCTCCACGTAGTCCACCGCCGACATCCAGGCCCAGCTCCTGCCATCGACAAACGCCTAGGGACACTCGTGACAACGCCATCGCCATTGAGTGCCTGCAAAACACCGCAGGCCTCACCGCGGCAGCCCGTGAAGGACATGATTGCCGCCCGGGGCAGCATCTGCTGGCCCAGCCGACGATGCTCCTCGACCCACCCATGCAGACCTGGGCGGACATGCTGAAGCACCACACCACCTGGCACCGCCTCCACCCGACCATCGATCGCGGCCATGCAGCTCAAGCAACAAACGCTCGACCTCCGCGAGGAGGCCGACGTCACCAAGCGCAGCCACAATATGTCATTGTCAAGCACTGACTTCGACCAGCCGGCAGGTGAGGACTCGGAGTCTAGCTCTTGCCATAGCGTTTAAGCTCGACATTCTCAACCCCATGCAACTCACTGGTGAGCTGCACGGATGTCGGCTGTCCGCCTTCCCCGCGTGCGGGGTAAGGCTGGCCCGCGGCTCTCCTGCTCCTCACCTTTATAAGTGCCGGCATGGCGGATAAGCTGTTGTTTCTTAAATGCCGCAAGAAGCTCTTGGGGACTTCCTATACACTCTGGACGACGACTTGACCCTGTCACAGCAACGTACAGCGGCGACGGGAGCGAAAATGGCCGACCTACCTCAAGCTCTGCTGGAAGACGATAGTCCAGGCCCATCGTACCGCCCCTGTGGGCAGCCCCCCCCCCCCCCCCCCCCCCCCCCGCAAGAGGACTGAAGGGGCGCTTTGCTGAGTAAAGTAGTTAGGGTTTTCTAGATTAGATTAGCTTAGAGTTAGACTGGTTCGGTTTCGCGGCTTAATTTGCGGGCACCTCCTGTTTTTAAAATTTTTTCAACTTAAAATCAAAGGAGCTGTGAGCTGAAGGCGGGGGCGAGACCAGCCGGCCAGGTTGGTCAAAGAAGGGACGTCTGAAGATGCACGGTGGGAAAACCGGCCGTCAGCTCCGTTGCGGAAAAAGTTGGTTTTGAATTGGAGACTTGCTGGCACAGGGCCAGCAGTGAGGCGTGTGACCCGTAAAACACGAGCTCCAGTTTCTTGATGGGTGGCATGTCAAACAGGCCAGGCCGGTTGACGTCGAGGGTGGTAAAGAGCCTGTCGACGTCAAAATCGCGCTCAGACCAGCCGGCAGGTTCGCCTGGCGACTGCGCTTAGGGTCAGGCGATGCAGAGGGCGAGGAAAGCCTGGGAGGTATCTGGGCGACCACCAGTGCGCGACTAGTGTCACCACTGCCTTCCGGACCTGAGGGCGAAGCTGCAGCCGGAGATGCAGACGTATTTCCATTGCCGAGCGCAGCCGCCAGGCTGCGTTGCGTCGAGGAGTTGGGAGATCTTGTAGCACGTATTCCCTTTCTGGATGGATGGAGGTGGGCGAGGCCGGGAAACCGGTCTAAGCTAACTCTAAGCTAATCTAGAAAACCCTAACTAAGTAAGTTCTACTCAACAAAGCGCCCCTTCGATCCTTCTGGGGGGAGGGGGCTTGCCCACAGGGGCCGGCGTGCATGTGGGCCGGCCTGGACAATCGTCTTCCACCTCTTCTTGTTCTGCATAGCTGTCCAAGCAAGAGAGAGGGAGTGAATGCGGTGTTCAAACTTATAGCTTGGACAGGACCACTAGGTCGGCCAGCAAAGTTCTGCTGTGTATAGTTCATGGCAGGTTTACCCATGATCTTACCATGGTACAAAGACTCGAACGACCTATGTGTGGAAAATGGCTTAATATGTTCAGGACTTAGGTCTGTCAGAGCATCCTGGTTACAGTGCCGTTCAGCCGGGCAGTACAGTGCATGCCGATCAGCCATTGCTCGATCATAATGTACGTGGTCAATGGCTTGCGCCTTAGCCACCGTCTTGAGCCCACCTCACCGGCCGGCCTTATGAGCTACATATGCGTCAGACTGCATTTGGTACTGCGCATGGTTGCAGTGCACCCCTAGAGTGTTGCATGCGCCCAGGCACCCTGCTGCGGAGAGAGCACTCTAGCTGTGGCCTGCCCACTCTGGCATTGAGAGACGCTAGGGCGCCCTCCCGCCTCCTCCGTCGTGTATAGGGGTTGAAGGTTCCTTTACTCTGTATTGGCATCCACGTGACGCTGTCACGTGAGCTAATTAATTAATTCATTAACATCGCATTTAGAACTATGCAAATAGCTGTGGGCACAACCTTGGCGGGCCCACTCTGGGTGCACCGCGTTCTCTCTATGTGTGTTCCTGGCATCAGCACCACTCTCAAGGTGCCGACAAACTATATTTACAGCAAAGGCCACCCCTGGCCTGAAGCACTATTCACAGTCAATACCAAAACCCAAGCAAAACCTTCCCCATTTGGAGGTCAACCGGCAACCCTTTGAGCCATCAGCACGCCTTGTGGCCACACACACAGGGTCTACCTGGGTCAGTCCATACGCTCCCCATCCAGCTCGCAGTAAATGATCATCAGGAGACAGCAAAGCGGGCCGAATGGCACATATATCAACAGGCCCAGTAAGCGCTAGCATCTGAAGTGGGCGGCTTTGCTATGGGCTTGCCACGTGGGAAGCTAATCACCCATGCTTTCCCATAGTTTGCCCGTGCACGGAACCCAGGTGCCACATCTCACCAAGACCACCTGTCCCCGTGGGCACATCTCAGCTCCCATTCTTCTCTCAGGCATGTCCCCACTACTTGCTCATGAGGGAATGTGCTCTCCGGGGGCTCAACGGGACATATCTGCTCCGCCGCATGAGGGCTATGCCATAGATACCATATCACGGAGACAACCAGCGCAGGCCAGAGATCGGGGAGAATATACCATAGATACCATATCTCCATGGCCATCCTCAGCTCCCGATGGTTGTTCCCTCCTCCATACTTATTCCATCTCGATTCTGCACCGCTATCCTCCCCCTCGTGAGGGCGTGTCCTCCTCCACAGTCAACCATGACCTTCGCTCTCATGAGGGCGTGTTCTTGGGGAAGGGGTTCACCGCCAGGCCACGCTGCACCGCGGGCCGCGCCTTGACGCGCGCGCGCCAGCTCATCACGTTGTGGAAGCGGTCCAGCTCCAGGTGATCCCTGGCGCCGTACGCGATGTCCAGCGCCTCCACCCATGGGAAGATGGCCATGTCCGCGATCGAGTAGTCGCCGGCGACATACTCCTTCCCTTCCAGCGCGCGGTCCAGCACGCCCAGCAGCCGCTTCACCTCCTTGGTGGTCCGCTCAAGCGGGTAGGGGTCCGTGCAGATGCCGCGCGCGTACTTGAAGTAGACACCAAACTGGCCGAACATGGGGCCCACACCGCCCACCTGTTTGGAGGCGGGTTAATAGAGTGAAGGGGGAGGGAAGTAGGCAAGAGGAATGGGGCATGGGGCATGGTAAGAGGCATGTTGCGGCGATGGGCAGGTAAGGATGCTTCAGGAAGGTGCGACGCATGCAACGTCGGTGGATGTGAGGAGGCAGCTCCAAAGAAAAGCGACAGATGCAGCTGCACAGGGGCATCTGCTCACCCCGCCTGGTACGGACACATGTCACATGTAGACGCCCACAGGAGGCCCGCAGCGTTCATGTCTCTTCCCCCACACCGCGCTACACGGGTGGCACACATCCCCCATGTACCAAACGCCCCACCTTCCGTAAAGAGCGACATCGACAGCGTGGCGTGGGACAGTAACAGTGTCCGCACAGTACAAACAGTATTCTACTGTGTCACCAGCACATCTTCTATACATAGTGGAACCCACCTGCCAGAGAGCCAGTGCAGCGTGGCGGGGGACAGTACAAAAATGGCATCACCAAAATGTCTCATAAATACACATATCTCATGTAGGCATAGTGACCCACCTGCCAGAAGAGCCACTGCAGCGTGGTGTAGCGCTTTTCTTTGTCCCGCGGGAGAAACTTGCCCGTGATGTCCGCCAGGTGGATCATTATCGCGCCGCTCTCAAAGATGCTCAGCGGCTCGCCCGCTGTGTGGGGTGTGGGGTGTGGGGTGTGGGGTGTGGGCGTGGGGTGTGGGGTGTGGGGTGTGGGGTGTGGGGTGTGGGGTGTGGGGTGTGGGGTGTGGGGTGTGGGGTGTGGGGTGTGGGGTGTGGGGTGTGGGGTGTGGGGTGTGGGGTGGGCGAAGAGCGAAAAGACATGTTGACGAGGACATGTTCACGAGTTAGACGGCAGCGGCAAAACAGCAAGCACCAAATGCTGCCACAAAGGCAGGGCGTTGGGACAGTAAACATACTCCTTCCAGCCAGTCGTTTGAGATGAATGAAGACGTGAGAAAACCCCAACATGGTTAGAATGGCAGACACGACTCACCACGCGAACATGAGCGGGACCCTGCACAAGGATTTTAGCTCAAAATATGGCAAGGAGGCAGGCAAGGGCGCGACAAGAGGAATGCTGAGGCGGTGCAACAGGACTGGCGGGCAGCCGTGGGCAGGTGGGGTGGGGGGTTGGTGTGCTGCCAACGCACATGCAGGCTGCCAACACACATGCAGGCGAGAGAGGCACCCCATGGGGTCTGAACTATAATAAAAGGGAGAGGGCTGGAGGAGCAGATCGGGGCCCACTGGGGGTAGCACTCAGGGTAGGCAAGACAAGGGGGGGGGGGGGGGGGAGGAGAGCTAGGCACTGCGGCGGCAATACTTGGGCACTGCTGGGTGATTACCTGCAGGGTGCCCATCGAAGTAATCCTAGACTTCGTGAGGGCTACCCCTTCCCCCCTGTTCTAGCTCTGGGAGATGACACCCAACATGGGGGGAGGATGCGATATACGGGCCTGGAAAACGGTTACTCTTCCATGGTGTGTTGGGGATGACAATGGCTGGGACGTCTTACATGGTGTGTTGGGGTTGACAATAGCGGGGATCTTGTTGTTGGGGCTGATCTTGAGGAACTCGGGCGTCAGCTGCTCGCTCTTCATGATGTTGATCAGGTTGGCGTTGTAGCTCAGGCCCATCTCTTCCAGGCAGATGCCCACCTGAGGGTGCCGCCACAGGGGTGCAATCAACCAGAGCCGTACTGTGAGCAAAGAGCATCTGATAAAGATGTAAAGCAGATGCTAAGAGGGGCGGTCGATGGACCATATCCGTTACATCTCGAAAGGCCAAGGGCGATACGAAGCTACGGCGAGGGGTGAAAACCACCGGAAACAAGCTGCATTTCCCTCCAACTGTACCTAAATGTAAAAAAATAGAGGCTCTGCCTTCCTTGCACGCGCGTTTGCCAAAACAAAGGCACGTGGAATGATGGGAGGACACCATGCACACATCAGTTCTAAAATTAACAGGCATAACAAGTTCACACCTTCTGGCCATTGGGAGTAGCAATAGAGTAGAGCTCGATCGGCTTTTCGAGATTTGGCAATGTCTTCAGGCCACTACTCTCCCAAGTATCCCCAACGTGGCCGGAAGGTACTTCCCGATGGCCTTTCGCCCCTCCCTTCCCTTGTTGACGACCTACGAGAATTCCAACAATTGCAGCACCAATGGCTGGAACTAGCTTATCCATGGCTGCGGCTTTAAACCGGCCTCAGTTCAATAAGGAAGTAGCCGCGCGTTGGCAGGAGGTCGCAAAGACCTTGGCTACAGACTCCTTTGTCCTCGACGCTTTGCCTGCGTCTTGGCACTGCAATATCTGCGACCTTCTGCGACCCCCAAACCTCAGTCATGGTGCGCGCATCCCGCCCACGTTCGTCCTAGGATCGGAATTCGCCAGGGCGCGCGACTGACCGCGGTCGCCCTCCAGCCCGGAGACCACGATGCGCCTTAATTGGTAGATAGATGATATTTTCATACAACCAACTGTTCAGCGAGAGCAAAAGCAAGAGTGATACTACACCTTGTCGATCCTAGCCATCCCTGAGCCAACAGGATAGCGTTTAATACAGTACAACTGACTGACTGCCTGACTGAGCCAACAGGAATGCTGTATGCATGACTTCCGTGGTCTAGTAAGGCTCCGTTTTAGCCACTGACATCTTGATACCCTAGGCTTAGCAGGGATTAACTACTGGCTATATTTGGAATAAACGTACACCTATTTACCTGGAATGCTGTATGCATGATCGCATGACACTAACGGCTTTTCCCGCCGGGCCAAGGATACTCAAGGATCACGCTTGTACTAGGAACCAGTAAATGCAATCCATTATATCAGTCGGTTGTCAGACATTAAGTCAGTCTATCTCCAGAGTTATACTTAGTTGTTGTACCAGAACCAGAAACCTAGTTCCTAGTTCCTATCCTACCCTACCACAGACCCTAGACAAGCAAGCTTGCGCCGTTTCCAAATCTCTGCTGCCCATGTGCGGGGAACAACGTGGGCAACAACAACAACAACAAGAAGCAAGCTCAGGAGCTTGCGCAAGACCCAACGGCAACGCGTTTTGCGAGAGATCCGGGTGACAACTGACAGCAGCAAGTAGCACTACGCAGCATTACGCTCAGTTCAGCTGTTGTAGCTGCCTATTGGGCCCCTGCGGGAATTCGTGCTGGCAACTGGCAAGTGGGCAGAACCAGGGCAGAACCAGGGCAGAACCGAAATTCCTAATTTAACGCATCACGCCATCGCTGCATGTATTGTATCGAGCACTTTGAGCACATCAATTATCAAATTATCTGCCTATATTTGAGCATGTCGCAGCATGTCGCCATCGATAGCTGTGGCGCTCGACCAAATTTAGGAGTCTGTTTGGGCAACGAAACTTGCTCCAATGAGATTTCACGCCGGGTTTGTGTTGGGACGTATGGGTAACTCTTCATCCATCAAGTGCTTGGACAACCATGATTGCAGCCGAGCATTGTTAAAGGCTGAAGGGTGTTATTTCGTGAGTTTTGACATCGAAAAGAGAGCTAGCCCAGTTAAGTCAGAGCAAATGGGCTTCCCCCGTTGAGCATTCGCAGAATGTGCACGCGTGGGTAAAAATGCCGCAGGCAAGGCCCAGCCAAATTGACAAATCTGGTCAAGATGCTTTGCCATCTTTAAAACTGGACGGACCCTCCCGGTTCTCCAGACCGAGCGGCGTGACCCGGGCGTGGCGAAGTGGTATCGAGTATGCCGGGAAGGTTCAGGAGCAACCGCAGGGACGAGCGTCCAGGCGGAGCACGACGCTGTCCGCCGGTTCTCCCAGAAGTAAGAGCGAGAGGAGCAATCGAAGCATTTCTCCAATGCATCCGCACACAATTACCATAGACCCCGGCCTCGGCGTGCTCCCTCCGCTAGAGTCTCCCCCTCCCGCCTATGGCAAAGGCCCGAGCCTGCAGCGAAGCGCGAGGAAGGATGCTATCGGCGCGGCGTCGGAGCTCAACCGCCGGCTGCAAGAGGAAGGCCTCTTGGGCTGGTCGCCCGGCCACACGGGGAACGACGGCTCCGCCGACGCGCTCCGTGACATCTGGTGGATGGTCACCGGGACTGGCTCCATCATGACCATGGAGGGCCACCTGAACATCCCTCCTGCCCTGAGCGGAGGTGACGTGGTCGCGACACCTCCCCAGCCCAATGACAATGTCTCCCACGTGACCTCCCCGTCTGGCTTGAAAGCGTCCACCCTCGCCCCGAGCAAGAAGGAAAACGCCAAGCCACCACCATCGGATGAGCTCCCCACCACGACATCCGCGGCTGCGATCGCATCAGCGGCGGCCGTGTCCAAGCACAAGGACCGCGTCAACAAGCTCAAGCAGGCGTATACCATCTACCGGCACTGCTTGACCACGCTGGCACAGCAGGTAGGCGATGCACCTACCAGCACTGATTGGGCACGCCTGGGCAGCAGGTAGGTTCACCAAGTTATGCTAGCAGCAATTACTTTTTTTCCCCTGTGCCCGATGCCAGGTAAGGGCCATGGGTGCCAGCAGAGACGCCCTCATCACGAGGCGGTGAGACAGGCCCCTCGACATACTCACGGTGGGCCTTCCTTCTGTGCGTGTGATGGCCACATTCACAATGCCACACTGCACCCCACCACATCAATGAAATGATTAATTAATGACCACATTATTTGGTCACTGTTGCTGTTTGAGACGGGTGCCAGTGTAAGCATCTGTGAAGTTTGGGAGAGAGGAGCAAAGTCGCATACTTTTGGTGAAAGGGAAGGTGCCATGCATGGAAGCACACTTGCCACTAAAAGACTATAGCAAGCCACCCCCCTTTAATAGGGGGGTGCGTTGCGAATCTTTAGTAACAGGACACCTTTCGTGGCTTTCCCGGCCTTGCGCACCAGCACGTACTTTGCTCTACCGGTATATAGCATTAGAGTGAAGACAGCCCACCCTGCACGCGTGCATGCCCATTAGCAGGCTAGTCTAGTGCAGGTGTGCTATTCAACATCGCCAGCCCTTCCATTAGCAATACCTACTTACCAACCACAGTGGCCTACACAGTCCAGCATAATTTGTGTGGGCCACAGTACTTCGCCGAGCAAGTCCCTCCCTCCCCATCGTACTGGCCCATCCAACATGAATCGGAACCAGCCCACCGTAACGCACCAGCCCACCATGCGGCACCAGCCCACCGTGCTTTACAACCTACCATGCTTGACCCACCTACCCATAGTTCACCCACCAACCCTGCCTCCTGGGGCACTGTCTGACGGCATCTCCCTCGAGTATGGCCCCCCTTTGCTCTCGCCATGGCCCACATCTACGGCCCTCGCTCGCCCACAGGTGTCCTTCCACTGCACCGACCGAGGCGATGTGGCGGAGATGATGTTGCGTTGCCAGAACTCGTTGATGGAGCAGCGGTGAGTGGGGTCGAAGAGGGCGGACATGTGGATATTTATATCCCACCGACTAGAGTCATGGGGTTTTGACCGCGATAGAACGAGGGGTGGCCCTTGTTATTCATTTTTTTTCCCCTTTTGTGGGTGGTGATCTATTGCGGTGATTTAATGGGGTGATTTAGTGGATTGCGATGTATTGGGGTGATTTAGTGGGATGGTTTGGTCAGTTGTGCCTACCCTTTCGTCACCCTTTCGGGCTGCCTCACTCCTACGACATACATGCCTCCTCATGGCCCCAACCTTTGTTTGCCACATCCCTGCCTGCATTAGCGGCCACCAACCCCACCTCACCTGTGAAACTTACACTGACATTACACTGACCCTCTTTGCATCCCTGCCATCACTCCCGCCTTTCTGGACGCCCCTTCGCCCCCGCCCCTGAGCATCCTTTTGCCATCGCCCCCACCCCTGAACGTCCCTGTGCCAGGTTTGCCCAGGTGGAGGAGGCGCTAGAGGGCATCGCGGTGGTGGACTGCCACCTGGCTGCGCTGCACCCGCAGGTGGCGCGCGAGAGCTCCGAGCGCATCGCGGTAGCGCGCGCCAAGCTGGAGGTGGAGAAGGAGCTGTGTGCCGAGTTCAAGCAGAAGCACGCGGGCACGCAGATGGCGGCCGCGGTCACAGAGACCGACTTCCAGCAGCTCACGCGTTGCATCCCCGACATGAAGGGTGGGTTGTTGCTGGAATCGATAGAGTAGGGCGATCGCGTGGGGTATGATCTGCATGGCTCACGCGCTGCATCCCCGACATGAAGGGTGGGTTGTTGCTGGAATCGATAGAGTAGGGCGATCGCGTGGGGTATGATCTGCATGGCTCATGCGCTGCATCCCCGACATGAAGGGTGGGTTGTTGCTGGAATCGATAGAGTAGGGCGATCGCGTGGGGTATGATCTGCATGGCTCACGCGCTGCATCCCCGACATGAAGGGTGGGTTGTTGCTGGAATCGATAGAGTAGGGCGATCGCGTGGGGTATGATCTGCATGGCTCACGCGTTGCATCCCCGACATGAAGGGTGGGTTGTTGCTGGAATCGATAGAGTAGGGCGATCGCGTGGGGTATGATCTGCATGGCTCATGCGCTGCATCTCCGAGATGAAGGGTGGGTTGTCCGTGTGGATGTGTTTCCGAAGATGGTTTCCCCTGAGACTAAAGCTGGGTTGGAACCAGGGTTGGGCGTAAAGGGGTTACGTTACGTCATTTACGTAATTACGTGGTTTAATTACGTGGGTTTACATTACGCTTTACGTGGTGACAAAGTGGCACGTAAGGCCTCTACGTATGTTGCCCCTTTATGTTACGTTTGTACGTTACGTTCCGCGTAACTACGTAATGTAGAATGGGCGTAAGCGTAACCAGTGTGGGGATGTCGGCAGATACTTGCAAGGTGAAGTGGTGCTAGTGAGCTGTTGTAGGCCTAGTGGCGCGGCGCCACGCGGTGCACGGACAGCACCAGCTATTTATTGCCATGGAATGGTTGAAAATAGCTGGAAAATCATAAGCTATTGTGTGGCTTCACGTGTTAACGTTAAATTACGTATTTACGTCACGCACGTAAACTTCTACGGCTACGTTACATTCTACGTCACCTTTTAAGCCATTTTACGTGTTTACGTCACGTGAACCCCAGGAACCCCGTAACGCCCAACCCTGGTTGGAACTCATCGAGAAATAGACCAGGGCGGTGATGCGGGATTTTATGGACCTGAGTCCCATGCTGTGTTCTTGCGGTAACTGGTGGTTACCGACCAGTCTAGTCGAGACATCCTCGAGGGCTCGCGCGATTCCAGCTTGTTTTACTTTCGCTGCCCTGGGGCGCAAGAGGGCGCACATGTGTGCCGGTACTGTCGCTTGACAGGATGATGCCCTTGCCTGGGAAACCAGCTGGCGGGCAGGCCAGTGGGACATTCGCAGGCAGGAAGGCAAAACACAGAGAGGATGTGGGGAAGGAAGGGAGAGACGGGTATAGGGGACGAGGCGGGCAGGGAGGGGTGCCAGAATTATGGAACCATTTCACAGGAACCATCTAAGAGGCAACGGTGGCCCCCGCCAAGCCTACGGGGCTGGGCCATCGGCTGTCCATGTATGATCAGGGTGAGCCTTTTCTCGTTTCATTGTCATTTACGATTGTTTATTTCTGTCCCGTCGTCCGTAGCCTTGGTGGTTCTGTTGGAGCAGTTTGTCCCATCCTGCTGACACGTCACGCTCGCACGGCTGCGTTTGCATGCGTGCGCGCGCCTGGATGGCCGCTTCTTGTCTGCGTGTTTGTGTGCGCTGCCCCTCGGCCTGAGTGCTCCGCCACACCCATGGTGTGAATGATGCCCAATACCTGGTCATTCTCTGCCAACGGCTTTGAAAAAATATATGTGGAAATATCTACGTGAAAACACATAAATGGGGTAGAACAGCGGCGCAGCTCTCACTCAAGCTTGCAGTGGAGGAGAAGGAGGAGGCGCTTCTGGCAACCGCGACGCAGGTGGAGCAGCTCAGGCCGGTGCTGGTGGCGCTCAACCGCAAGGTGGAGGCTATGCACAAGCGGTATGGAAGCAGGGAGGCAACATGCAGCATGGAGGGAGAGGGGGTGCTGGAGGCCATGCACAAGCGGCGAGGAAGGCATCTTGTGTACGCCATGCCTGAGCGGTGTGGATCGCGAGGCCACACACAAGGGTTGAGGGGACAGTGGGTTGGAGGCCACACACCAGCGGTGAGGGGGTGAAAGGGTGTTGGGCCCTGCACAACCAGTGACCTGGGGGCCAGGAGCCTGGGGGTGGTGGCATGTACAGGCGATGAGCGGTTTGCTACATGAGGGCCCATGTACTCGTATGAGCGCCGCATGGGTTGCGATTTGGGAGACAGTGCGTGGAGGCAGGTACCCCTCATTTGTGTGCACCCTCGCACTCCTTGTTTGGCCTTTGCCCAACCCTGAGAATGGCTCCTTTTACCGCGCTTGCTTGTGTCCCCATCCCTCCCCAACCTTGGAATCATGACACCATTGCTTCTCCCCTTTGGTGCTCTCGCCTCCGAATAACATGATTTTTCTCTCATATGCCCCCCATGTCCCCTATGCCCCCCATGTCCCCTATGCCACCCATGTCCCCTATGCCACCCATGTCCCCTATGCCACCCATGTCCCCTATGCCACCCATGTCCCCTATGCCCCCCATGTCCCCTATGCCACCCATGTCCCCTATGCCACCCATGTCCCCTATGCCACCCATGTCCCCTATGCCCCCATGTCCCCTATGCCCCCCATGTCCCCTATGCCCCCCATGTCCCCTATGCCCCCATGTCCCCTATGCCCCCCATGTCCCCTATGCCCCCATGTCCCCTATGCCCCCCATGTCCCCTATGCCCCCCATGTCCCCTATGCCCCCCATGTCCCCTATGCCCCCCATGTCCCCTATGCCACCCATGTCCCCTATGCCCCCCATGTCCCCTATGCCCCCCATGTCCCCTATGCCCCCCATGTCCCCTATGCCCCCCATGTCCCCTATGCCCCCCATGTCCCCTATGCCCCCCATGTCCCCTATGCCACCCATGTCCCCTATGCCCCCATGTCCCCTATGCCCCCCATGTCCCCTATGCCACCCATGTCCCCTATGCCCCCCATGTCCCCTATGCCCCCATGTCCCCTATGCCCCCCATGTCCCCTATGCCCCCCATGTCCCCTATGCCCCCCATGTCCCCTATGCCCCCCATGTCCCCTATGCCACCCATGTCCCCTATGCCCCCCATGTCGCCTATGCCCCCCATGTCCCCTATGCCCCCCATGTCCCCTATGCCCCCCATGTCCCCTATGCCCCCCATGTCCCCTATGCCCCCCATGTCCCCTATGCCCCCCATGTCCCCTATGCCCCCCATGTCCCCTATGCCCCCCATGTCCCCTATGCCACCCATGTCGCCCATCCCCTATACCATCTTGTGTCATGTTTGTGACCTGCTCCCACACGTGCTCCCGCTGTCCCCTGTGCACCTTCTCATCCTCATCCCCTCTAATTCTCGACCCCCTCTCATCCTTGCCCCTGCTCGTGGCCGCCAGCAACGACCAGTGTGCGGCGGGCCTGGCCCAGCTGCGCACGGTCAACGTGGGCATCATGGAAGAGAGCGACGAGCTGCGCGGCAACCTGGGCGACACAACGCCGCGGGAGGACTTCTCCTCCTTCCCGCCGCCACCGCCCATGCTGCTGCCATCCACCCCGCTTCCCCCACAACAAGCCGCCGGCGCTGGTCCGCCGGGGGAAAAGGACGAACCCCAAGGCGCTGCCGCTGGTGCGGGCAAGGGCGGGGTGGACGGTGACGGGGACCAGCTCAAGTTGTCGATTACGGCAGTAGAGAAGCTGCTCCCGTTGCCCGGTCCCGCTTGGGGCCCCGGGAGCGAGGCGAGCGAGAGCCCTCGGCTGGGGGGAGATAGCCCTGCCCGGGGGGGGGGAGGGAACACCCCCGACAAAAGCAAAGGGAAGGACGGCAAGCCCGGTGGGCCGAGGCTGGCGGGTGCGGGGCGTGTCAGCTTTGCGGCGGAGCTCAGTGGCGCGGACGCGGCCCCGGAGAGTGCGAGAAGCGCGGGGCCTCTCTGGGGGGGCTTGGACGAAGGCGTGGCTCGGCTGGCGGTGCCCGGCCTCCCGATGGTGGAGGTCATGCCGCCGCCGCGCCCGGTGGCCACCACCACGCAGGAGCATGTGGCGGAGTTGGAGGCGGAGCTGGAGATGCTGAACGCGGCGGTGCGTGGGTGGATGTGTGGTACTTGAGTGGATGGATGGATGTGAGGGTGGATGGATGTGATAGCTGGTGATCCTTGTCAGGATATGTCAACAAGTACGGCGAATGCGGCGGTGAGTGGGTAGGTTTGCTCGCCAGTATCATGGCGTGTAGATATAGTTCGATAAAGCAGTGCGTGGGTGTTTGTTTGATGTTGACACCGACGTTAAAGACGTGGGACGGCGAGTGGACGTGGCAACGGATGATTTCTCTTGTGGATTGGTTGGTGAGTGCGGCGGTGTGTGGACGCTGTGTTATACCATTTAATGCCATTTAGAATGTTTAGAGTGCTTAGAATGTTGAGGTACAGGAACAGGTATCAAACTCTGGGATGTGGAAGCCGAGCTTAAGCATGGCGAGTGTGACGAAATGCGGCAGTGCGTGGGTGTGGTAACACGTGCATGAAGGAACGAAGGAACGAAAATCTAACAGTCTCCTCCCTCGTCCTCCGCCCTTCTCCTCCCCCTTTCTCTTTCGTCCTCATTTCTCCCCCCCTTTCTCTCGCCCCCCCCCCCCCCCCCCCCCCCCGCCCCCCCCCCCCCCGTTCCCCTCTATACGCTTCCGACCACACACACCAGATCGCGGACATCCAGAAACAACTGCCCGACATTCCTCTCTCCTCCCTCGTGCCAAGCGGCCACGGCATGCCCGGCGACCCTTACAGCGGGCGCACGCCCTGGTGGAAGGCCATCCGCACGTCCATGCCGATCGACCGGGGCCACCTGCCCGGTGGGACCCCCCATTTCGTGGGCCTGGGCATGGCGGCGGACATACCCCCCTTTTTGCGCACGCACGCGCTGGTCGAGAACACATCGATGACCAAACGGGAGACCGAGGTGTTCATCAAGGGGCTGTGGAAGGCCAAGAACACGCAGGACAGAGCGGAGGGTCGCGTGAGCGACCTGTCAGACTTCTTGCACAGCTACCTGCTGACCAAGCACGGCGGCAACACCGCCGCGGTGATCGAGACAGCCTACAACCTCATGGCCGCCGTCCAGCGGTACCAGTACGACGCCGACTGCGAGCTCTTCTTCCAGGTGCTCACGGGGGAGCTGGGCGAGGGCGTGCGCACGGCGCAGCTGGCGATTGTGGACCAGGTGAGGCGATCCGAGCGATGCGCGCCGAGTGGACCAGGTGGTCACCTGCACGTAGACTGCGTGAGGCGATGCGCGCCAAGTAAAGAGAAGCGAGGCAAGCCAAATAGGCACAAGTGAGACAAACCAAGGGAACAGAAGGGAGACCAGTAGGCAACTTAACCCTTAGCCCTGAGCCTTCAACAGTTGTGGAGCAGCTGAGGCCAGACAAGCCAAAGAAAGTGAGGCGAGGCCAGAAGAGGCGAGACGAGACAAGAGGTTGAACTGCGGAGGTTTTGAGGCCAAATATCAAACCCAAAGTCCTTGCATATGCTGCCATCACAATACCATGCGATGCCATGTATAACCTCCATGCACCGACGCATGGCCATGTCACACACACACAACTATACTCTACATCACAGTTATGTCACTTCACATAGGTGGTATCTTACATGATGATGTGCACTCGCTATCTCGCTTGACACCGTGCACTTGCCATGTCGATTGATAGCGTGCACTTGCGATCTCGCCTGTTGTCTGGGCCTAGGTATGTAGCATGAATCAAGCATGTGCGCTTGCCTGCTCTCTCGCTCGTTGCTGCGGCCGCCAGTACCGCGAGAGGCTGGAGCAGCTGCCGTCCGTCCCCATGACGAGCGAGGACGTCGCGGAGCGCAGCATCAGGCTCACGCGCAAGGACAGCGGGCGCTCGATGCTGGCGACCGGCCACCGCGTGAGCAAGGCAGGGGCGCGCCAGGTGCTGGCGGACATGTTTGCGCACAAGAGCGCGCGCCAGCTGGAGGCACTGTTTGTCGCGTTGGACCGAGTCGTGCAGGAGAAGGCATTTTTCGTGGAGCAGCTGTTTTACGAGGACGACGACTTTAATGAGGTGAGCAGGCATGGTGGCTAACATGTATTTTTACCACGCTGATGTAGGATGGGCGGCTTTTGTAACGTGATAAGTGTGGTTGGTGATGTGTTTCATTATACATGTTTGTAACGTGATAAGTGTGGTTGGTGATGTGTTTCATTATACATGTTTGTAACGTGATAAGTGTGGTTGGTGATGTGTTTCATTATATATGTTTGCTTAACACGGCCAGGTAGAAGGGGCCACAAGTACAATGAGATGAGCAAGGGTGGGGACTGGCGACCATCGTACTGCATTTAGGTAGGAGGGATGACGACAATAGTGAGGTGGGAAGGGGCGGCTACTATTTATGCTTTATTAACTGCTCTGATTTATTTCTACAACTAATGAGATGACATAGGAAGGGATACGGGTTGATCGAGGCGCCCGGTCTGTTGACTGAAGCAGGGTAATCAGGGCTGCGAGTACATTGTGGTGAGCAGGGCGGATAGCACCATGACTGAAGCAGGGTGTTCACCGCAGCCATTACGAGCGGGCAATGCAGCGCGATGATTGCAGTTAGGGAGACGCTGTTAGCCCACCGGGGGACGCTGCATAATTGATTCTGCACAGGCGCAGTGCTTCTACTAAGGGTTTTTGTCATTCGTCAAACGGTTGACTATTTGCCTCGGCACTTCGTCAAATGGTTGACTATTTGCCTTGGCGCTTTGTCAAACCTGGGGGAGGGGAGGGGGAAGCTTTATTTCTTTATAATTAACTTAAGGTCGCTCACACACGCATGTAATGCATGTGGATAAAACACAATATCACTTGGTGGCTGTTGACACCGGCATAAACTACAGAATAATGACTAGTATCCTTCACAGCTAGGCCAGAGTCAAGTGTGCACAGCACGAGGCCATTAAACAACCATCACGTCCTCCTCACTGCTATCAACAGGCACTACTGTCACAGTTTTGTCCGAGCTTGGCCCTGCACCCTGCGAGCTGCGCGCGCCTGTCCACTTGTTGCTTGTGCCACCGCCCATCTGGCCCCCGCCAGCTGCGTTAAGCCACATCTGGTATGCCCGCCGAAAGCCGTCACCGTATGCTTTCTCTTGCCCTTCTTCTTACCTGGCTCAGAGCTGCCGCCATCATCGGCCTTGCTCTTTTCTGTCTCGGCCCCCTCCTCGCCAGATTCCTCCTCGCTAGATTCCTCCTCGACAGAATTTGAGGCGCTGTCAGATGATGCTGACTGGCCGCCATCTTCCTCTTCCTGCGCATTAGACCCATCCTCTTCCTCACGCTCTACTCTCTTGCGTTTGTCGCGGCCCTGCCTGCCCTCCTTTTCATCTAAACTGCGGCCTAGGTCGACGATATTTTCCGTTGCTACAGTTTCTCCAGCTTGCTTCTTAAACAGAGCATCTAAGGTGCTAGTCTTGAAACCCGCCGAACCGTTTTTCTTAGACATTCTCTAGCTCATGCAACACTACCTAAACATCGGCCGCCGCAATTATCGAAACAATTTGGCATGCAATATTTTATCGCACATGTAGTCGCCAGACGGCCTGAGGTCGGAGGGTAATTAATACCATGATTAAATACCGGTAAAAAAAAATTTTTGCCCAGCTGGTCGGCTGGTCCTGCCTTCCTCGTCTTCAGTTTTGGTACCATTGTCCTGAACCGTACTTACTGTCTTTCCAAACCAACAATAACTGGAGCGTACCTAGGATTCAGCTGGTACCAGGTACGGGCTGACGGCCTGACGCCGCACCGCTGGACCTCAGGTCTGGCCTCTCTATGGGAAAACCTGACTTGGGTGGTTGACGAATACCCTAAACATTTCGTCAAACCGGTTGACGAATTGCGGAACATATTCGTCACTGGGTTGACGAATTGCCGAGTTGGTTGACGAATGTGGTTGACGAATCGCCCAAAATGGTTGACTTTTTTACTACTAATTTCGAAATTCGTCAACCAGCTGACGAAATAGTCCCGTTAGTAGAAGCACTGCACAGGCCCCATGCTCCCTGCGAACTCTGGAACTGTCTGCCCCATACCCTGTACCTCCTGATTATGTGTCTGCGCTGTGATTTATCGATCCCTTGCCCTTACCGGTCCGGACTGCCCTCTGGTTGCCCTCCCACCCCACCCCCACCGCACGCTAAACCCCTAAACCTGGCCTCCCCGCCTATGCTCCTCTCCCCTCACACCCCCTTGCCGTTTGTCCCCCCACCACCACACACACACATATCCGTTGCCGGTGGCGCTCCCCCCTGGAAACTTGTAACACCACCTGTTCTCCCACTGCCCCGCAAGGCTCTATTTTACGTGCTCCACCCTTCGCTGTCCTGCCCCGACATCCGTTGCCCTTGGTCTTCCCGCCTTGCACCGTTCTTTGCTCCTCCCCCCCCCCTTCCTTCTGCCACCTGGCCCCCGCATCCCCAATGGGACTCCTGACACCCGCATTCCCTCTTCCTCCTGCCACCCTCCACGCCCTCTTCCTCTCGCTCCACCCCTCTCGCTCCACACCCCTCGCTCCCTACCCTTCGCTCCACACCCCTCGCTCCAGACGCCGCTGGTGGAGGCGCTGCGTGACCAGTTCCTAGAGGAGCGGCGCGAGTACTTGAACGCGGTGGCCGCGGCCATCATGGACGTGACCATGGGCGCGGTGGCTGACAAGGGCAAAGGCAAGGGGGGGAGCAAGGGGAAGCCAGGGGGAGGCGCCAGGGGCCGGCAAAGGAAGGAGGGTTCAGACGAGGAGGGCGAGGAGGGCGAGGAGGACGATGTCAGCGACGAAGAGGACGTGCCAGGCGGTGCTGCGATGGTCATGGATGACCCGAAGGACGAGCCAATTGGCGACTGGAAGATGCAGCTGCTTCTGAGCGGCTCGGTGCTGGTGTCTGTCCCGCAGGCCATCCAGGCGATCGCGATGGTAGACGCGGGCGCGCCGAGGGAGCACCTGCGTAGGTGGGGGGGGGGGGGGGGGGGGGGCAGGAATTGGGGAGTGGAGGATAAGTGGGGGAAATGAGGGGAGTGGGGAGGGGAAGAGGAGAAACGCAGGAGGGGATGATACGTGCAGCAAGGGGAGGGGAGGGGAGGGAGGGGAGGGGAGGGGAGGGGAGGGGAGGGGAGGGGAGGGGAGGGGAGGGGAGGGGAGGGAGGGGAGGGGGGAGGGAGGGGAGGGGGGGAGGGAGGGGAGGGGAGGGGAGGGGAGGGGAGGGGAGGGGAGGGGAGGGAAGGGGAGGGGAGGGCAGGGGAGGGGAGGGAAGGGGTTGGGGGTGGCATTGGTGACATCGCCTCAGAGGTCGTCTGTGTGGGCAGCATGACATCTTTGGGGAAGCGTGGTCACAAAAACACATTCAAGTTGTCGAGGAGAATTGGTTTATGCGGGGCAGGCATGGTTTGGCTGGTGATGGGGTGGCTACTTGTCTTATCTTCTGTTGCTATTCTTCTCCCTTGGTCTACTTGTAAGGGGCAGCCTGGCGCATGGCTCTAATCTGCCGTGACCGATCTCGCCTGTATGCAGTATGCACCGTTGGCATGCCTGTGTACCATGTCTAAGTGTGCCTGCGCTCTTTGTATGTATCAGCGTACCTAGCTGTCCCAGTGGCTGCCCTTTCCAGGTGTCCGAATCTTTGGGCCCCATCCCCTGCCTCGTGCGCCCACCCGTGGCCTTCCAGACAAACAAACAACTTCTTTTTCTTTTAGTAGCTCTACTTCACTGTGTACATCAATACATTATTATCACGGCCTCGGAAAATAAAATCTGCACAAACCATCAGGACATCGGATGGAAAGAAACTAGTAACACACTGTACATATTCACGCAGTATAGTGACTTCACAGTGTACATCTGCTCCTATGTCTCTTGTATCCTACCACCCCTTCTGTTCAGGCGAGTGCATCGAGGCCGGCTTTGTCCAGCAGGCACAGCAGCAGCGCAACGCGGGCGACCCAGAGAACCTCTTCCTGGGCACCGAGCTCTACCAAGGAGGTGTCGACTTTAGCGGCACGCTCGAGGCGGCCGCCAGCGCGGCGGTGGCCGGCGCGGGGCAGGAGGAGGAGGGCGCGGCGGGCGAGGACGCCAGCAGGGCCGCACGCAGCCGGCCGCAACACCACCGCGTGTCGGTGGCCACGTTCATGATGTCATTCTCGAGGAATGTCGACGCGGTGAGTGGCAGGCCAAAATCATCAGCTTTTTTCTGTAATGTCAATTGGCGATTCGCTGAGCAATGCTGCCCGAGAACAAACCAGTAGATGCAAGTACGGTAGATGCAACTGTGGTGGCTGTTGATGCAAGCGCATTTCGTAGCTTCTCGTTGCAACCAAATCATTGATTGCCGCTTGCCGTGTGCGTTTGGCCCGCATGTTTCATCTTTGACCCTGGGCATTGTTCTAGCCTGACGTGGCCTTGACCTTGTCCTATTTTGTACGTGATAGCCGGCTACATTACTTGCCATGGTGTTTTTTTTCTCCTCATTGACTCATTCCCATTTCCATACTAGTATCACAGCATGGGCCGGTGACATGGGTGGCAATGCCTTGCACTTAGTATGGCTCATGTATTTAGAATGCTTTTTTAACTAGTAAAGATACCGTCGAGGAGGTGTGGATGCTTGGATTGACATGTGTGTGTGGTTTGGTAACATGTGTCACTGTTGTTATACCAGCGCATAGAGTTGCCTATGGAAAAGACAGGGAATATACCTTTTCAACTGCAAGCCCAATCTAATGCTCAGACTGGCGATGTTTTAGCGCTGCAATAGCTTGAACCAGGTATACATGTGTTTGGGGGTGTTCGTCAAGACTACATTTCACGTTTCCGGCCTGCTTTATTCTTGGGGCGAAGAAAGCATTTTAACTCAGGCATTGTTTTGTGCATTCCATTTGGTCGTTTCAATTGCAGGCGTCTCCATACTTCTGCCTCAACAGGAAGTGGAAGATGGCAGGAAACGCTGCAAAGAACAGCGAATGATAAGCAGCCACCTGTGTTTAGCAAGCTACACGCTGCAAAGAACAGTGAATGATAAGCAGCCACCTGTGTTTAGCAAGCTACAGCGAAAGCTGTAATGTATACTTGTGTTTGCATGGAAATGGGACATGCCATGGAACAATTCCTACACCTTGTGTGGGAAAGTTTGCAGTATTTATTATTATTTACTCCGCCCCACATGCATGCATCCACGTGCTAACCTGCGGATTGCAATTTGCGCTCTGCTTTAGTTTATAAAAAGGATTACTTCTACTTCCATTAATTAATTAATTGATTAATTAATTAATTAATTTTAATTAATTAATTGATTAATTAATTAATTAATTTTAATTAATTAATTAATTAATTAATTAATTAGGAACATGACTCCGTTGGGAGTACATGTAGCACATAGCCCTGAGGAGGGGCATATGGCTTTTAATACATTCTGGGCTACTTCCTGCAATAGTAGGATGTAAACTACACCTGCTCTAGATGCACCAAGTGCACCTGCACCACCGTGATCTCTCAGAGCGCAAAGGGGGCCTGGCAGGGGGTGGAAGATATCAGCATGGCTATATACAGAAGCTAGGGCATGGCGTCTCCGCAGAGAGGAGCTCTCTGCACCGGGCACAGCATAAAACTAAATATATAAAGCTAGGCCATGGTAAACGCCATGGTAAACCAAGCCACGACTTACGAGCCACGAGCCACGAGGTAGCCATGGCTGTCGGAGCTCATAACTTTCACGTTTGAGCACCGAATTTAGCCGTGAATATCACTATCGCTTCGTCTTTCTAAGACGCACATGCTGATATAATTTTCCGAATCTAAAACGCAATATATGGCGAACAAACGCGCCTCGACGCAACGCAGCCTGGCGGCTGCGCTCGGCAATGAAAATACGTCTGCAGCTCAGGCTGCAGCTTCGCCTTCAGGTCCGGCAGGCGGCGATGACACTAGTCGTGCACTGGTGGTCGTCCAGCAACCCCCCGGGCTTAACGCCTCGCCATCTGCATCGCCTGACCCCAAGCGCACCCGCCCAGCCGACGACACAGGAGGGTCTTCACGCCCAGAACCGAGCTTTCGGCCCCGGCCTTTCAAGGTCGCAGATTACGACTGGGCCACCATTTCTCCGACCGATGCTATGCGCTGCATCTTCTTCGGGGATTACGCTTCGCTTTACGACCTGTGCCTCCATTTCCACTCCATCAATCGCCTCCTCTGCCCAGACGGCCGCCGCTGGGACAACCTCTACGGGCTGTCCGGCTGCGTCCGCCCCCATCTCCAGCACGCCATCCTCAACTCCCTTCTCCATGCAGCGCTCTGACGGCGAGATCTGGGCTCCACCCCTTTCCGTCCCCACCCTCCGCTCCATCCTCACGGAAGCCTTTCAGCAGCACGTGACCCCCCTTGCTGCCGACATAGCAGCAATCGGCGGCACGCTGACTGCTGAACTTCCTCACATTTCCACCGCCGCCGCCTCCACCTCCACGGCCATTTCCGCCTCCACTGCCGACATCAAAGCCCAGCTCCTCGACCTCGACCAACGCCTTCAAGCCACCGCCAACGCCCTTGAGAGCTTGCATGACACCGCCGGCCTCACCGCCCAAGCGGTGAAGGACATCGCCGCCCAGCCGACGCCTGCTGGCCCGGCCGGCGATGCTCCCTCCACCTGGGCGGACTTGCTTAAGCAGCACACCACCTCCACCACCTCCACCATCTCGGCACAACTCAAGCAACAAGCCCTCGACCTTCGCGAGGACACCGACATCGCCCGGCGCAGCCACAATGTCATCGTCAAGCACTTCGACCAGCCGGCAGGTGAGACCTCCACGAGCCTTCTTGAGGCATTTAAGCGCGACATTCTTGCCCCCATGCTACTCACTGGTGAGCTGGACATGTCGGAGCCCTGTCCGCCTCCCCCGCGCGCGGGGGAAGGCTGGCCCGGCACCCGTGCTCCTCACCTTTAAGTACATGGCGGACAAGCTGTCGTTCCTTAAATGCCGCAAGAAGCTCTCGAGGACTCGCTTCACGCTGGACGACGACTTGACCCTGGCCCAGCAACAGCGGCGACGCGAGCTATGGCCGGCCTACCTTCAGCTCCGGCACAGCGCAGGGGGGAAGCCGGTATACTGGAGGGGGCGGTCATCCACGTTGACCACAAGCCCTGGCAGCCCCCTCCTGCCACCTCAGACTAGGGAATCCATACCAGTAGTGTAGATTAGTCAGGCTTAGCCTAGCATGTGGCCCACGCGCATGTGCGCCCATAATGGCCCCCATGGATGTTGTCTACAGAATTTAGCCAAGCCCTGCCTATAACGGGACCCCCATGGATGTTGCACTAAGAATTTAGCCATGCTACGCAGTGCAGAGAGATGCTCTCTGTCGAGAAGCCATGCCCTAGCTCTTGTATAGCCATGATGATCTTCCCCCACATGACATACTCCCCCTTAGCTGGGCATAGTGTGAAGATCATGAGGGTGCAGGTGCCTTAGTGCACCTAGAGCAAGTGTTGTTTACATTCCCACCCTTGCAGGAAGTAGCTTAGAATGTATGATAGGCCATATGCCCCTTCTCTGGGCTATGTGCTACATATACTCCCAACGGAGTTATGTTCCAATTCAATTCAATTCAATTCAATGGTAAACGCATGTGCGCCCATAATGGCCCCCATGGATGATGCCTCCAACATTTAGCCAAGCCATGCCTATAATCGGACCGCCCTGACTGGTCTGCTCTACGCCCGGTCCGGGGAGATCCTGAGGACTGGACGGACGCCGAGCACGCGCGGAACCGGTGCCGACGGGAGTACCTGTCGGCCCTGGACGCCCAGGCGGACGTCGACGAGCTGGACAAGGGTGCCCCCAACGCCACCATTTTTGCGGGCTTTGCGGCCCGTGCCCCGTTGCTGGCGGCACGGCACCTGCCGGCCATGCCCCGCCGCCGCCCCGGCCCGCTCTACCGCCAGGACCCCAAGGTCTTGGCCGCCCGGCACCGCCTCAAGCGTAACCGGGACCCGCTGCAGAAACCGGTGCTCAAGGCCGCCCTCGTGGAGGCCTACGAGCACGCTCAGGACGCGGAGGCGGCCCAGTGCATCGCAGATGCCAAGGCCTGCCAAGCTCGCAACCAGGGCAAGGACATGTGGTACCACCTCGACCGGCTCGGCGGCCGGCGGCAGCGCACCCCGGTGGAGCACACGGGGGACGGCACGGCGCCAGTAAGCCTTGACCGCTGGTTGGCCCACAATGTTTCCTTGACAGGTGGGGCCCGCGCCCCCCCCCCGCCGCTTCACCCCGAGACGGCCGCCCGCCTCGGGGCTGCCGGACCCCCGCCGCCGCCAGCGCCCCCCTCCTCGGCCGCGGACTACCAAGTCCCCGCCTTGCAGGAGGGTTGCCTTGCCACCGACGACGTCGTCCACCCCTTCACTTTGAAGGAATTGGACGGCGCCCTTGCTCGCCTGCGGTACGATGCGGCGGTCGGTGCCGACCACCTTTCTGCTGAGCTGCTGAAGTCCCCTGATCCGGCGGTTAGGGACCTTCTGCTGGCGTTCTGCAACCGTGTCCTGCTTTCTGACGAGCCTCCGCCTGCTGAGTGGCAGACGGCCATCCGCGTCATGCTGTACAAGAAGGGCTCTGCTGCTGACCCCGGTAACTACCGGGGTGTCTGCCTCCAGAGCGCCGCGCTGAAGGTCTTCATGCGCAATGATGATGCTGCACAGGCTCCTTGCCGCGAGTGGACCCACACCTGGGTGAGTACTCAGATCCATGGGTTTCCGTCGTGGTCGTAACACTGTCATGGCTGTGTTTGTCGCGCGCCGGTTGATGGAGGAGGTGCGTCGCCTTCCCCCTGACAGTTTGCCGCTGGTCTTCATTTTTGTTGACTATATCAAGGCCTTGGACACGGTCCTCTGGGAGGCTCTTTGGGCCATCCTAGCTCTGGATCGGGTGCCACCAGCGTTTATTGCTGCCATTCGGCGACTGTATGAGGGCTCACAGGCAGTGCGGACTGCGGACTTGGCACCACCCCACCATTCCCCCTTCACCACGGGGTGTGGCAAGGTTGTGTCCTGCTGTCCCCATACCTGTTCATTATTGTCGTGGATCACGTCATGCGCCGAGCACGTGCGCGCTTCACTGCTCTTAAGGGGTTCGAGCCAGGCTTGGACATCCTTAACGAGAAAGAGCACGGCGGCCTGGCTACCGCCTGGCCGACCTGATTTATGCGGATGACACCACTGCCCTCATCGCGCGCCCCGAGCACATTCAGACCTGGCTGGACTGTCTGGGCCTGGAGGCGAGGGCGGTGGGGTTGGAGATTAGTGTCAAAACTGAGGCGATGGTGATTGGGGCCTAGCTCCAGTATGCCCCACCGCTGCCGCGCCTGCTCGACGGGACGGCGGTCCCGTTCCGCGATCGCTTCAAACTGTTAGGGAGCTGGCTCCCTGACACCGCCTACGATGTGGACACCCGCATCGGCCTGGCCTGGGCTCGGCTCCGTTCGCTCAACCCCTACTGGCTCTCCAAGGGCCTGGGCGAGCACCGCAAGCGCATGCTCTTCAAGGTCCTCGTCCTCACGGTGCTCACGTATGGCGCCGAGGCGTGGACACTCACACCCACACTGGCACTCTAGGCTAGACGGGACAGTTTACAGGATGCTCCGACAGGTCCTGAACGTAGGGTTTTCCAAGCGTCCGTCATTAGAGTCTTTGTATCAGGGCATGCCTCGTATTTCGGACGAGATTGGACAGCGTAGGATAGCATTTGTAGGACACCTTGCTCGCACCAGCCAGGTCGACACCGCCCTTGGTCTGGCCGGCCCCCAGCGGCTTGGCCAGCCAGGGCAGCATATTCTGACCTGGCCTGGCCCCAAGGGCATTCCCAAAAGGGTAGGGAAACATGTCACGAACTACGTCCAGATGTTGCTGGATGACCTACTGGTCCCAGCCCAGTTTGAATACCGGCATCTACTCTCTCTCCCTTCTTTGGACTGCCATGCAGAACAAGACGCGGTGGCAGAATATTGTCAAGGCTCACACGCCCGACCCTGTGGGAAAGCTACCTCTCCCCAAGAGTTGGAGGCGTTGTGATGAGTAGCCGGGGTAGTTAGGGGGAGGCCCACACTAAATCACTAATCGAAAATTACTTGGGAAATGTTGTCTCGGGCTGATGGACATGTGTGCCCCTCAATTGCGGAGTTAAATTGGATGTATAATTGAATGAAATACATTATTACATTCCATGCATCGATGCTCGAGTCATCGCGATATCTGAATATCTTACATAATTACAGACCCATCAATTGGAAGATCAGAAAGCTCCAGTGCATCTGCTCTACGACCGGACGTCTCAATCGTACGTAGTGCTTTCGAGTTATAATTACCCTCAATGTATGTCTGGAAAATCCACGTGCAGGCAGTGTCAAATGCATGGTATATGAACTAGTTATGTACATGTCAAGATGATGACAGTCAAGCGAGGCCATACATGTTGACGGACAAGTGAGCCTGTAGACCTACGTCGATCCCCAGTTCCTCGATGTC
This sequence comes from Mesostigma viride, assembly GCA_009746045.1. Lineage (NCBI taxonomy): Eukaryota > Viridiplantae > Streptophyta > Mesostigmatophyceae > Mesostigmatales > Mesostigmataceae > Mesostigma > Mesostigma viride. The sequence continues at coordinate 24,007 of RPFO01001124.1, read as the reverse complement.
GTGCGCAGCCCCGATATCATCAGATTTCCAATCCCCAACGGCCGTCGGCTCCGCAAAATCCACGTTCGCGATTAAACAGTGCAACCGCGAGGGCCGTTCTAACTTGTAATCCACCTATATAATGGGCTCCGTCTCGTCACCGTGCGTTCGCATCAACAGGACAGCCACGGGTGTCGCGACGTCTCGGACGCTGTGCACTACACGCATCATCTCGGTCATCGCAGCCGTCGAGCACGTCACAAGCATCAATTATTCTCTGGACGAATTCTCGTGACCGTGTTGATATTAATGTCTGCCAACTTCACGACTGTGAACAGCAGCCTCACGCACGTCCGGTCCATCCGACTCCGTCAGGCGGTGTTGCGAATGGCGTCCTGCGTGCAAAAACCAGTACATGAAGGACAATAATGTTAGCCCGTTAGACAGATTTGTCTGTGGTTCCGCTTACAGCAGTACTAATCACCCGTTACGCGGATTTCGGGCAAGTGGGTATCCTCCTACATTACATGTATCCAATTATGGACGGGAGATTTAAAATGGGAAACAAGTATCAGCGAACCCAGAATCAAGGTATCCACGCAACGGTTTTGAAGAAACGGCTATGTACATATAGACACAATGAACTGAACAAAACTTTAGTAGCTCACTCGTCGTTCACTTGTTAGTCGTAACGGAGGCAGTCATTCAGTCAGTTTGCAAGTTCAGTTGGCAAGTACGGAAACACACGCAAGTGCGTAACGGAGGCAGTCAGTCAGTCAGTTTGCAAGTGCAGTTGGCAAGTACGGACCACCAACCGCGTGTGTACGTCCATGATATCGCAATATAATCAAGAATAACAGGGAACGGTTAATGTATCCTTTACGCAGCTTTTTCGTTCAGGGCATGTTGAAATAACGAAAGTGGGGTCAGGTGTTCGAACCTTCCAAGTGCCGAATTTTTTACGAACCAGCGCATTCACGAACCTTGCACTGGGGACGCGGTGGACGTGTACCATTACCCCGGCCTAATTCTAGCATTGTACACAAGGGGCGGTGGCTAGCAGTAAAGAAGGGCATCCTAGTCATAACGCTGGGCAAGTTTAAAAGCACCAACGGCCGTTGAGTAGGAAAAAAAAAGAGCAGGAGAAGAGCACGTCGACGTTTCAACAGCAAGACAAAAATATTGAACCCCGAGTACCAATGAAAATGCTTTCATGCATGTCCACCCCGACGAGGCACAAATTCATGCATGCCCACCCCGACGAGGCACAAATTAATGAACGACAGATTTCTCACCCCCCCCCGGCACATGGAACAAGTGCCATCGCACGCACACACTTTGTAGACAGGAGAGTTTCGAGAGTCCAACGGCCGTTGGCTCGGAGAAATTGACAGTACACCAGTAAAGACATTAAAATTATCACTTTGTTGTCTTATGTGTGCCGTGTCATTTCCCAAGGTCAAAAGCCGTCAACTTCTGCACCTCTTGTCCCTCCCACCCGTACGCACTAAGCATGCCCACCTTACACTACCACATGTGGCTCTTGAGAAAACTCCCCCCGACGATGCACATGTGCCATTCACGCACACACCTTCAGACAAGGCTATCAGTTTTTCGAAGTCCAACGGCCGTTGGCTCCGAGAAATGCTGTTACAACTCAAAATTACAATGGTGACATCCACGAGCTAGTGGTACGCCGAACAAGTGCTTGTATGACATATGGCGACTGCCCGTGAGGAAAAGTCCACCACCACACACGGTCAGTTTTTTGAGTCCAACGGCCGTTGGCTCCGAGAAATGCTGTTACAACGCAAAATTACAATGGTGACATACATGAGCTAGTGGTACGCCGAACAAGTGCTTGTATGACATATGGCGACTGACCGTGAGGAAAAGTCCACCACCACACACGGACAGTTTTTTGACTCCAACGCAAGAACAGACGTAATGCACACCAAGTGACCAAGTGGCAAGATAAAGACACCCTTGCCAATCTCTACCCACAAAAACTTAGCCCCGAAATCCGTAGCCCCGAAATCCGTGATTGATTTGTACATTGTAGATGACAATGCAGCGATCACATGTATTCTGAAACCAACACGTTTTTACCTAGTTATCATGGTAACCAATTTATGGTTACCTAGTTATCCATGGCTAGAAAGTTGTAAATACACGATGTGGCCACACACGCCATAGATGAAAATCATAACCAGATCACGCACATGATCATGGAAGGGGACTCTATTGATCTCAAAAAAGAAAGCTCAAGACACCCTACACCCTACACCCTACACCCTACACCATACATCCTACAACCTACACCCTTAACTCTCCACCCTTAGCTTACGTGACCTTTTTTTCGGAGAAATGTCCGAGTGGAATGCTATGTATGGGGTAACTTTCCCAAGGGTTCGAATCCCTCTTTCTCCATTAGAGTTTTGTTTAGCTTCTATTCTCGTCTACACATAATTCACACGAAGTACGCTTGCAAATACTTTATTACTATTTTGTTTGATATACTACACTAATATTATAATTGTTGTGTGTGTGTGTTGTTCACGTGTGCGTGTGTGTGTTGTGTGTGTTGTGTGTGTTGTGCGTGTGCGTGTGCGTGTGCGTGTGCGTGTGCGTGTGCGTGTGCGTGTGCGTGTGCGTGTGCGTGTGTGTGTGTATATAATTTTTTGTTGTGTGTGTGTGTTGTGTGTTGTACGTGCAAGGTGTATGTACATGTGTGTGCAGCCGGCCCTTGCGTGCGCGGTGTGTGTACGTTTCTGTGCAGCCGCCCCTTGCGTGCGCGGTGTATGTACGTGTGTGTGCATGCCGGCCCTTGCGTGCATGGTGTGTGTACGTGTGTGTGCAGCCGCCCCTTGCGTGCGCGGTGTATGTACATGTGTTTGCACTCGCCCATTGCGTGCGCGGTGTATGTACGTGTGTGTGCAGCCGCCCCTTGCGTGCGCGGTGGATGTACGTGTGTGCGCACTCGCCCCTTGCGTGCGCGGTGTATGTACGTGTGTGTGCAGCCGCCCCTTGCGTGCGCGGTGTATGTACATGTGTGTGCATCCTTGTCCTTGCGTGCATGGTGTATGTACATGTGAGTGCCGTCGCCCCAACCGTGCATTGTGTATGTACGTGTGTGTGCAGCCGCCCCTTGCGTGCATGGTGTGTGTACATGTGTGTGCATCCTTGTCCTTGCGTGCATGGTGTATGTACATGTGTTTGCACTCGCCCCTTGCGTGCGCGGTGTGTGTACGTGTGTGTGCAGCCGCCCCTTGCGTGCATGGTGTGTGTACATGTGTGTGCATCCTTGTCCTTGCGTGCATGGTGTGTGTACATGTGTGTGCAGCCGCCCCTTGCGTGCGCGGTGGATGTACATGTGCGGGCAGTTGCCCCTTGCGTGCGCGGTGTATGTACATGTGTTTGCACTCGCCCCTTGCGTGCGCGGTGTATGTACATGTGTGTGCAGCCGCCCCTTGCGTGCATGGTGTATGTACATGTGCTTGCACTGGCCCCGTGCGTGCGCGGTGTATGTACGTGTGTGTGCAGCCGCCCCTTGCGTGCGCGGTGTATGTACGTGCGTGTGCAGCCGCCCCTTGCGTGCGCGGTGTATGTACATGTGTGTGCATCCTTGTCCTTGCGTGCGCGGTGTATGTACATGTGTTTGCACTCGCCCCTTGCGTGCGCGGTGGATGTACATGTGTGTGCAGCCGCCCCTTGCGTGCATGGTTTATGTACATGTGTGTGCAGTCGCCGGCCCCGTGCGTGCGCAGTGGATGTACGTGTGTGTGCAGCCGCCCCGTGCGTGCATGGTGTGTGTACGTGTGTGTGCAGCAGCCCCTTGCGTGCGCGGTGTATGTACGTTTCTGTGCATGCCGGCCCTTGCGTGCATGGTGTATGTACATGTGCTTGCACTGGCCCCTTGCGTGCGCGGTGTATGTACGTGTGTGTGCAGCCCCCCTTGCGTGCGCGGTGTATGTACGTGTGTGCGCACTCGCCCCTTGCGTGCGCGGTGTATGTACGTGTGTGTGCAGCCGCCCCTTGCGTGCGCGGTGTATGTACATGTGTGTGCAGCCGCCCCTTGCGTGTGCGGTGGATGTACATGTGCGGGCAGTTGCCCCTTGCGTGCGCGGTGTATGTACATGTGTTTGCACTCGCCCCTTGCGTGCGCGGTGTATGTACATGTGTGTGCAGCCGCCCCTTGCGTGCATGGTGTATGTACATGTGCTTGCACTGGCCCCGTGCGTGCGCGGTGTATGTACGTGTGTGTGCAGCCGCCCCTTGCGTGCGCGGTGTATGTACGTGTGTGCGCACTCGCCCCTTGCGTGCGCGGTGTATGTACGTGTGTGTGCAGCCGCCCCTTGCGTGCGCGGTGTATGTACATGTGTGTGCATCCTTGTCCTTGCGTGCGCGGTGTATGTACATGTGTTTGCACTCGCCCCTTGCGTGCGCGGTGTATGTACATGTGTGTGCAGCCGCCCCTTGCGTGCATGGTTTATGTACATGTGTGTGCAGTCGCCCCGTGCGTGCGCAGTGTATGTACGTGTGTGTGCAGCCGCCCCTTGCGTGCGTGGTGTGTGTACATGTGAGTGCAGCCGCCCCTTGCGTGCGCGGTGTATGTACGTGTGTGTGCAGCAGCCCCTTGCGTGCTTTGTGTGTGTACATGTGTGTGAATCCTTGTCCTTGCGTGCATGGTGTGTGTACGTGTGTGTGCAGCCGCCCCTTGCGTGCATGGTGGATGTACATGTGAGTGCCGTTGCCCCTTGCGTGCGCGGTGTATGTACGTGTGTGTGCAGCCGTCCCTTAATTGCGTGCGCGGTGTGTGTACGTGTGTGTGCACTCGCCCCTTGCGTGCGCGGTGTATGTACGTGTGTGCAGCCGCCCCTTGCGTGCGCGGTGTATGCCAGTGTGTGTGCATGCCGGCCCTTGCGTGCAAGGTGGTGTGTAAGTGTGTGTGCAGCCCCTTGCGTGCATGGTGTATGTACGTGTGTGTGCAGCCGGCCCTTGCGTGCATGGTGTGTGTACATGTGAGTGCAGCCGTCCCTTCCGTGCATGGTGTGTGTACGTGTGTGTGCAGTTGCCCCTTGCGTGCGCAGTGTATGTACGTGTGTGTGCATGCCGGCCCTTGCGTGCATGGTGTGTGTACGTGTGTGTGCAGTTGCCCCTTGCATGCGCGGTGTATGTACATGTGAGTGCAGCCGCCCAAGAGTATGTACATGTGAGTGCCGTCGCCCCTAATTGCGTGCATTGTGTGTGTAAGTGTGTGTGCAGCAGCCCCTTGCGTGCGCGGTGTATGTACGTGTGTGTGCAGCCGCCCCTTGCGTGCATGGTGTATGTCCATGTGAGTGCCGTTGCCCCTTGCGTGCGCGGTGTATGTACGTGTGTGTGCAGCCGTCCCTTAATTGCGTGCGCGGTGGATGTACATGTGCGGGCAGTTGCCCCTTGCGTGCACGGTGTATGTACGTGTGTGTGCAGCCGTCCCTTGCGTGCGCGGTGTATGTACGTGTGTGTGCAGCCGCCCCTTGCGTGCATGGTGAGTGTAAGTGTGTGTGCAGCAGCCCCTTGCGTGCGCAGTGTATGTACGTGTGTGTGCAGCCGCCCCTTGCGTGCGCGGTGTGTGTATACTGTGTGTGCATGCCGGCCCTTGCGTGCATGGTGTGTGTACGTGTGTGTGCAGCCGCCCCTTGCGTGCGCGGTGTGTGTACGTGTGTGTGCACTCGCCCCTTGCGTGCGCGGTGGATGTACAGGTGTGTGCAGCCGCCCCTTGCGTGCATGGTGTATGTACATGTGTGTGCAGCCGCCCCTTGCGTGCGCGGTGGATGTACATGTGTGTGCAGCCGAACCTTGCGTGCATGGTGTGTGTACCTGTGCGTGAAGTCGCTCCTTGCGTGCATGGTGTGTGTACGTGTGTGTGCAGCCGCCCCTTGCGTGCATGGTGTATGTACATGTGAGTGCCGTTGCCCCTTGCGTGCGCGGTGTATGTGTTGAAAGAACTAATGGGTTTGCCTTCTACAATGCTTGTGATTGGAACCCAAATGTGCCTGTCCTTGCAGGTACAGGCTATGGAGGATGGAAGCAAAGAGACAGAGACTCAGTTTGAGGCAGAATGATAGTGAGGAGTACCTTTGGCAAGGCTCCTCAGTTGTTTTATTAACTCGAGGAAAAAACACAGGCAGAAAACTGGAATGACCTGATTGGCTGGCTAGGAATGTGCCTAGGAATATTCTCATGTAATACTCAGGCCACCAATCAGGTTAGGTCAGTGTACAGGCTACCAATCAGATCTAGACAAGAATAAATCTTATCTTGTAACTGCTGTACAGCCTTATCTTGTAACTGATGTACAGTCTTAACTTGTAACTGCTGCACAGTAATCTAACTATTTAATAAAAGATCTCTCTGTGTGTGATCTGATGATGATGAAGTAAATCTGGCGTGAACATATCAGCGCCACATCTGACATGCACAGTGTACATGTCAATCAGTCAACTGTCCTGTCATAGATTCTCATCTGACATGTCATAGGTCAGCTGACATAGACAGATTTGTCAGCTGCCTATAAGGATCCACTTGGCATAGGTACTAATCCCTGATTACTAAAACTGGCCACAACTTTCTCATTTGTAGGCCAAATCCAACGGGATAAAAAACAGTGGCTCCTGTACAAGAGCCTCTATCTATCTAGCCAGGTCAGGTGGGTACAAATACAAGGACCATGTCCTTGACACCCCCCTTACAACACATGACCTTGCTCTAGTGCTATCCTGTCAAGTATAACACTTAGAGCAAAAAAGCTCTCAGCCCCTGTGGGCATATACAACTGCATATCTAAGTAGACACCAGCAGCTTGTCCCGCAGGGTGATGAACCGTGCCCTTCCCAGGGCCTTGGTGAAGATGTCAGCCAGGTTGTCCTTGCCAGGGCAGTGACGCATGCAGATGGAGCCCCCCTCCACCTGCTCACGGATGAAGTGGTAGCGCACGTCGATGTGCTTGGTGCGCTTGGGGTGCACAGGATCCTTGGCCAGGGCCACCGCGCCAGTGTTGTCGCACAGCACGGTCGTGGGCCCCTCCACCGGTGCACCCAGGTCTCCCAGCAGGCGCCTGAGTGGCAGCACCAGCTGGGTGACGCTGCTCGCAGCAATGTACTCTGCCTCGCAGGAAGACAGAGCAACAATGGGTTGCTTGCGGCTGCACCACTCCACGGGCGCACCCCGGAACAGGACCAGGTTGCCCGTCACAGAGCGTCTGGACTCTGGGCAGTTAGCCCAGTCAGCGTCAGTCCAGGCCTCCAGCCCCCCTTCCTGACCATACCGCAGACCCTTGTCCCTCGTGGTGTAGAGGTACCGGATCAGGCGGTCGGCAGCCTCCATGTGGGCTGCCGTGGGTGCCTGCATGTGCTGAGCCAGTTGGTTGACAGCAAAAGCAATGTCTGGACGTGTCCACAGCGCGACATACAGCACGGCACCGGTTTTGGACTGATACAGCTGGGTGTCCGGGGCATTGAGCTGCATTCCCCCCTCGCGTTGGGGACTAACACGGGACACACTGACCGGGGTGCGTACAGGGAAGGAGGGAGAAAGCCCAAAGCGGGCAGCCAGGGCCTCAATATACACAGTTTGGTGCAAGGAAAGAGACCGGGAAACAGGGTCGACATGGAGAGAAACACCGAGGAAAAAAGAAGGGTCATCGGACTCGGTGATCTGAAACTTGCTGGCCAAACGATGAGACCACGAGGCCAGCCAGGAAGAGGAAGGACTGCCTGCAATAATGTCGTCGACATGGACAAACACAAACGTACGAGACGTGGGATACACGTACAGGCAGGAATCCGTTGGGCTTTGTACAGCACCATCGGAGAGAAGATAGGCACTAAATGTTTTGTGCCAGTTACGTGGTGCCTGCTTGATGCCATAGAGGCTGCGTTGCAGCTTCCACACCAGCACATCACCAGCGGCATCACGCTGCTCAAAGCCAGCAGGAGGACGCACATAGACGTCCTCAGAAAGTGGGGCGTACAAAAACGCAGTGCGAACATCAAGTTGCTTCAGCACATACCCAGACGAGACACCAAAAGCTAGTGCCAAACGAATGGTGGAGGAACGAACAGTAGGGCTAAAGACCTCAGTGAAATCTATGCCTTCCCGCTGAGCAAAGCCCTTCACAACAAAACGGGCCTTGAAACGGCCATCGCTTTTGACAGCAAACACCCACCGAGATGGAAGGACCTTGGCAGTGCGAGGAAGAGACTTGGAAGAAACGAGTGAATATACTGCATGTTCGCGAATGCTAGAAAGCTCACTATCCATCGCAGCACGCCACTCAGGGCTAGCATGGGCCTCAGCAAAAGAGGAGGGGATGGACGTGGAACCTGAGCTAGTGTGGAGTGAGAAAGTATCAAACAGATCACGCACACTCATGTAGTCAGGGTAAAAACGAGCCCATTTAGGGGAAACACGATCAAGAGGGGTTGTGGGTAACACCTGAGCGAGGGGATCATGTGCAACGCCGTCGGACACCAGTGCAGCAGTGGCCATAGCGGCAGCCGGTTGCTTGCCGCGGAGGGCCTGCACTAATTTGTGTAGCTGGGACGAAGAAGGAGATTCAGCAGCAGGTGTGTCTGCCGTCGACACGTGTCCAGGTGGTGTAGAGGTAGAAGCCGACGACGCCTCCAGCGCAGGACTTGGTGCGAAAACAGGTGCAGACTCAGACTCAGCGGGTTTGGGCTCAGGACTTGGCGCTGGCGCCTCCTCCAGTGGCGAGCCCCCCTCACCACTGGCATCCCCCGACAAAGCCTCCAGTGGCGAGCCCCCCTCACCACTGGCATCCCCCAAAGCAGTGCCCCCACTGCTGGCAGCGCCCACAGCAGCGTCCTCACTGCTGGCAGCGGCGCGCCGCGCCATGGCTCTAGTCACAGGACCAGAGGGCGGTAGGGCCAGAGTAGTATCAGGCCCAGGGACAGAATTCTCAGTGACCGGTGGCAGCAGAAGCTCGGAAGCCTCCTCCCCCTCCACCAGTGCCGGCAGCAGCTGAGGTGATGGCAGGGCGTCGTTGCGCCAGGCCTCATTGAAGGCCACGTGGCGACGTTGCACCAAAGTGCGAGTGGCGGAGTCCAGGATCAGATATGCCGGCGAGTCGGGAGCATAACCGACAAAAATGCCAGGCATGGCCTTGGCCTCCAGCTTGCCACGATGCCCTTCCACACGATGCCAGGCTGGGCAGCCGAAAATGCGCATGTGCGACAGATCAGCGTGATGACCTGTCAGCAAAAAGTGTGGCGTGGCATCACCAGGATTCGAGGAGCACGGCAGGCGGTTCAGATATAAATAGCACACTGGAGTGCCAATGCCCAGTATGCCTTCCCCAGGCCGGCGTGTGTCAACATCGCTAGAGTCATGCCCATTGCCAGGCCCCAGAGCCGCTCCGCTACGCCGTTCTGCTCAGGGCAGTAAGGCGCGGAGAACTCCTGGTGGACGCGGTGTTCAGCACACACCGCCCGCCAGGCTTGACCGGTGAAGACCGCGTCATTGTCGGTGCGCAGCACGACAGAGCCGGCGTAGAAGGGGCGAATATCGCGGACGAGCAGCTCTGCAAACCGCCCCACCGCCTCGTCCTTGGTCTTGAGCGCAAACCCCCATCGCCACCGAGTGGCATCGTCAGTGATGCCCAAGAAGTAGCGGGCTCCCCCCAGCGACTCGACGCTCATCGGGCCCAGCAGGTCGCCATGAAGCTTGGCGCGCGGCACAGTGGATCGCCGCTGCCCTGGCGGAAATGGCTGGCGCTTGATGAAGCCAGCCGGGCAGGATGGGCAGCCAGGAGCAGTTGGACTCCTCGTCGTCAAGTTGGATGCAGGGATGGCAACCAGCTTCTTGATGCGGTCGGCACCAGCATGGCCCAAACGCCAGTGCAGCAGCAGGTTAACCGGCCGCTCCACCGTCACAGCAGCCATCGCTGGCGCTGTCTTCGCCGCAGGTAACACGTAGATGTTGTTCTGCATGGCGATCTTGTGATGCTTGTTATCCAGCACCACTGTCTCTTTGTGGAAATCCACCTTGTGACCTGCCTTTGCGAGTTGCGCGACTGAAAGGAGTCGTGCATTCAGGCCAGGTACAAGCAGCGCTCCTTGCAAGCGCACGCTGTGGCCAGGAAGCTCCACAGCGATGGTGCCCTGGCCGGTAGCGTGCAGCTGTCCGCCGGAGCCAGCGATTGCCCTGCTGTGGGGGGTCAGAGACACAAAGTCAGAACGGCACGGGGACATGTGGCTGCTCGCAGCCGAGTCCAGCACCCAGGTGAGGTTGTCGCACGTATACTGCGTGAGAGCAGCAGCCTCCAGCGGCGTCGACGGCGACTCCTCGGCGATGGTGACCATGCAGAAGCCAGGCGGCAGTTCAGCCGCCTCCTGAGTTGCGTTGGCAGCGGATCCAGCAGGTGCGTTGCGTCCCTTGTTCTGGTTCCCTCGGTTGCCGCCCTTGCCCCCCTGTGCTGGTTGGGGTACCAGCGTGGGGCCTTCTCAGGATGCTCCTTCCAGCAGTCTTTGTCCTTGTGATTTGACAGGCCACAGTGACTGCATTTCTTGGTCCCCCCGTTCCCCTTGCTGTTGGTGTGGTAGGCCTGGCCAGTGCCAGCACTCTCCTTTTTCACCACAGCACGTCCCCCCTTGAGCAGATCCTCCGCCTCCATGAGTGCCCTCTTCACCACAGGTAGTGGGTCCTCCTCGTTGAACCGTACAGACACCAGCGCAGGGCGGTACTCGTCTGTCAGTGCTCCCAGTAGAATGGCAGCAAAATCACGGTCCTGGATGACTCCCCCTGCAGCCTGGTAGTCAGCACGTAGAAGCTCCGCCCTCCTCACAAGCTGTTGCATGGTCTCGTTAGGAAGCTTCTGTAGGCGGTGCAGCTTGCTCCTCAGCTCAAACCTGTGACTCTTGGTTAGCCTGGTTTGCTCATAGTTCTCCATGAGACACTGCCATGCTTGGCTACCAGTTTTGTTGGCCACAGTGGCCATTAGGCGTGCAGCTTCACCTGTTAGACAGGTGAGCAAAGCTGCCCACAGGGCCTTATCAGCCCTGTCATTCTCCTCAGTACCCAGCAGGACAGCATCCAAACTGAAAAGACTGACAACAGCCAAAAACAAATTCTTCCACTCCTCCCACTTGCTGTAATCATCACCAGCTGCACCAACAAATTTCTTGCAGCTCTTGGCAACTGTTGAAACAAGAGAGGTGTAGTCAGGCTGTCTGGTAGCAGTTTGGGTGTCTTGATCCTCCATGGTTGATCTGGGTCTGGGTGTTGTCTCTGGGGTAGTCAGATGAATGTCTCTGCTCCTCAAATGCAGGGTAGGCATCAAACCTCCGATACCATGTTGAAAGAACTAATGGGTTTGCCTTCTACAATGCTTGTGATTGGAACCCAAATGTGCCTGTCCTTGCAGGTACAGGCTATGGAGGATGGAAGCAAAGAGACAGAGACTCAGTTTGAGGCAGAATGATAGTGAGGAGTACCTTTGGCAAGGCTCCTCAGTTGTTTTATTAACTCGAGGAAAAAACACAGGCAGAAAACTGGAATGACCTGATTGGCTGGCTAGGAATGTGCCTAGGAATATTCTCATGTAATACTCAGGCCACCAATCAGGTTAGGTCAGTGTACAGGCTACCAATCAGATCTAGACAAGAATAAATCTTATCTTGTAACTGCTGTACAGCCTTATCTTGTAACTGATGTACAGTCTTAACTTGTAACTGCTGCACAGTAATCTAACTATTTAATAAAAGATCTCTCTGTGTGTGATCTGATGATGATGAAGTAAATCTGGCGTGAACATATCAGCGCCACATCTGACATGCACAGTGTACATGTCAATCAGTCAACTGTCCTGTCATAGATTCTCATCTGACATGTCATAGGTCAGCTGACATAGACAGATTTGTCAGCTGCCTATAAGGATCCACTTGGCATAGGTACTAATCCCTGATTACTAAAACTGGCCACAACTTTCTCATTTGTAGGCCAAATCCAACGGGATAAAAAACAGTGGCTCCTGTACAAGAGCCTCTATCTATCTAGCCAGGTCAGGTGGGTACAAATACAAGGACCATGTCCTTGACAGTATGTACGTGTGTGTGCAGCCGTCCCTTAATTGCGTGCGCGGTGTGTGTACGTGTGTGTGCACTCGCCCCTTGCGTGCGCGGTGTATGTACGTGTGTGCAGCCGCCCCTTGCGTGCGCGGTGTATGCCAGTGTGTGTGCATGCCGGCCCTTGCGTGCAAGGTGTGTGTAAGTGTGTGTGCAGCCCCTTGCGTGCATGGTGTATGTACGTGTGTGTGCAGCTGCCCCTTGCGTGCGCGGTGTGTGTACGTGTGTGTGCAGCCGCCCCGTGGTTGCGCGGTGTATGTACATGTGTGTGCAGTTGCCCCTTGCGTGCGCGGTGTATGTACGTGTGTGTGCAGCCGCCCCTTGCGTGCGCGGTGTAGGTACGTGTGTGTGCAGCCGCCCCAAGCGTGCGCGGTGTGTGTACATGTGTGTGCAGTTGCCCCTTGCGTGCGCGGTGTATGTACGTGTGTGTGCAGCCGCCCCGTGGTTGCGCGGTGTATGTACATGTGTGTGCAGTTGCCCCTTGCGTGCGCGGTGTATGTACGTGTGTGTGCAGCCGCCCCTTGCGTGCAAGGTGTAGGTACGTGTGTGTGCAGCCGCCCCAAGCGTGCGCGGTGTGTGTACATGTGTGTGCAGTTGCCCCTTGCGTGCGCGGTGTGTGTACGTGTGTGTGCAGCCGCCCCTTGCGTGCGCGGTGTATGTACGTGTGTGTGCAGTTGCCCCTTGCGTGCGCGGTGGTTTTTCGTGTGTGTGCAGCCGGCCCTTGCGTGCGCGGTGTGTGTACATGTGAGTGCAGCTGCCCCAAGCGTGCGCGGTGTGTGTACATGTGTGTGCAGTTGCCCCTTGCGTGCGCGGTGGATGTACGTGTGTGTGCAGCCGCCCCTTGCGTGCGCGGTGTATTTACGTGTGTGTGCAGCCGCCCCAAGCGTGCGCGGTGTGTGTACGTGTGTGTGCAGTTGCCCCTTGCGTGCGCGGTGTGTGTACATGTGTGTGCAGTTGCCCCTTGCGTGCGCGGTGTATGTACATGTGTGTGCAGTTGCCCCTTGCGTGCGCGGTGTATGTACGTGTGTGTGCAGCCGCCCCTTGCGTGCGCGGTGTAGGTACGTGTGTGTGCAGCCGCCCCAAGCGTGCGCCGTGTGTGTACATGTGTGTGCAGTTGCCCCTTGCGTGCGCGGTGTGTGTACGTGTGTGTGCAGCCGCCCCTTGCGTGCGCGGTGGATGTACGTGTGTGTGCAGTTGCCCCTTGCGTGCGCGGTGGATGTACGTGTGTGTGCAGCCGCCCCTTGCGTGCGCGGTGTGTGTACATGTGAGTGCAGCTGCCCCAAGCGTGCGCGGTGTGTGTACATGTGTGTGCAGTTGCCCCTTGCGTGCGCGGTGGATGTACATGTGTGTGCAGCCGCCCCTTGCGTGCGCGGTGTAGGTACGTGTGTGTGCAGCCGCCCCAAGCGTGCGCGGTGTGTGTACGTGTGTGTGCAGTTGCCCCTTGCGTGCGCGGTGTGTGTACATGTGTGTGCAGTTGCCCCTTGCGTGCGCGGTGTATGTACGTGTGTGTGCAGCCGGCCCTTGCGTGCGCGGTGGATGTACGTGTGTGTGCAGCCGGCCCTTGCGTGCATGGTGTGTGTACGTGTGTGTGCAGCCGGCCCTTGCGTGCGCGGTGGATGTACATGTGTGTGCAGTCGCCCCTTGCGTGCGCGGTGTGTGTACGTGTGTGTGCAGCCGCCCCTTGCGTGCGCGGTGGATGTACGTGTGTGTGCAGTTGCCCCTTGCGTGCGCGGTGGATGTACGTGTGTGTGCAGCCGCCCCTTGCGTGCGCGGTGTGTGTACATGTGAGTGCAGCTGCCCCAAGCGTGCGCGGTGTGTGTACATGTGTGTGCAGTTGCCCCTTGCGTGCGCGGTGGATGTACGTGTGTGTGCAGCCGCCCCTTGCGTGCGCGGTGTAGGTACGTGTGTGTGCAGCCGCCCCAAGCGTGCGCGGGGGATGTACGTGTGTGTGCAGCCGGCCCTTGCGTGCATGGTGTGTGTACGTGTGTGTGCAGCCGCCCCTTGCGTGCGCGGTGTAGGTACGTGTGTGTGCAGCCGCCCCAAGCGTGCGCGGTGTAGGTACGTGTGTGTGCAGTTGCCCCTTGCGTGCGCGGTGTAGGTACATGTGTGTGCAGTTGCCCCTTGCGTGCGCGGTGTATGTACATGTGTGTGCAGTTGCCCCTTGCGTGCGCGGTGTATGTACGTGTGTGTGCAGCCGCCCCTTGCGTGCGCGGTGTAGGTACGTGTGTGTGCAGCCGCCCCAAGCGTGCGCGGTGTGTGTACATGTGTGTGCAGTTGCCCCTTGCGTGCGCGGTGTGTGTACGTGTGTGTGCAGCCGCCCCTTGCGTGCGCGGTGGATGTACGTGTGTGTGCAGTTGCCCCTTGCGTGCGCGGTGGATGTACGTGTGTGTGCAGCCGGCCCTTGCGTGCATGGTGTGTGTACGTGTGTGTGCAGCCGCCCCTTGCGTGCGCGGTGTAGGTACGTGTGTGTGCAGCCGCCCCAAGCGTGCGCGGTGTAGGTACGTGTGTGTGCAGTTGCCCCTTGCGTGCGCGGTGTAGGTACATGTGTGTGCAGTTGCCCCTTGCGTGCGCGGTGTATGTACATGTGTGTGCAGTTGCCCCTTGCGTGCGCGGTGTATGTACGTGTGTGTGCAGCCGCCCCTTGCGTGCGCGGTGTGTGTACGTGTGTGTGCAGCCGCCCCTTGCGTGCGCGGTGTATGTACGTGTGTGTGCAGCTGCCCCAAGCGTGCGCGGTGTGTGTACATGTGTGTGCAGTTGCCCCTTGCGTGCGCGGTGGACGTACGTGTGTGTGCATGCCGGCAATTGCGTGCATGGTGTGTGTACGTGTGTGTGCAGCCGCCCCTTGCGTGCGCGGTGTGTGTACGTGTGTGTGCATGCCGGCAATTGCGTGCATGGTGTGTGTACGTGTGTGTGCAGCCGGCCCTTGCGTGCGCGGTGTGTGTACATGTGAGTGCAGCTGCCCCAAGCGTGCGCGGTGTGTGTACATGTGTGTGCAGTTGCCCCTTGCGTGCGCGGTGGATGTACGTGTGTGTGCATGCCGGCAATTGCGTGCATGGTGTGTGTACGTGTGTGTGCAGCCGCCCCTTGCGTGCGCGGTGTGTGTACGTGTGTGTGCACTCGCCCCTTGCGTGCGCGGTGGATGTACATGTGTGTGCAGCCGCCCCTTGCGTGCATGGTGTATGTACATGTGTTTGCACTCGCCCCTTGCGTGCGCGGTGGATGTACATGTGTGTGCAGCCGAACCTTGCGTGCATGGTGTGTGTACCTGTGCGTGAAGTCGCTCCTTGCGTGCATGGTGTGTGTACGTGTGTGTGCAGCCGCCCCTTGCGTGCATGGTGTATGTACATGTGAGTGCTGTTGCCCCTTGCGTGCGCGGTGTATGTACGTGTGTGTGCAGCCGTCCCTTAATTGCGTGCGCGGTGTGTGTACGTGTGTGTGCAGCCGCCCCTTGCGTGCATGGTGAGTGTACCTGTGCGTGAAGTCGCTCCTTGCGTGCATGGTGTGTGTACGTGTGTGTGCAGCCGCCCCTTGCGTGCATGGTGTATGTACATGTGAGTGCCGTTGCCCCAAGCGTGCATTGTGTGTGTAAGTGTGTGTGCAGCCGGCCCTTGCGTGCATGGTGTGTGTACATGTGAGTGCAGCCGGCCCTTGCGTGCATGGTGTGTGTACGTGTGTGTGCAGTTGCCCCTTGCGTGCGCGGTGGATGTACGTGTGTGTGCAGCCGGCCCTTGCGTGCGCGGTGTGTGTACATGTGAGTGCAGCCGCCCCAAGCGTGTGTACATGTGTGTGCAGTTGCCCCTTGCGTGCGCAGTGGATGTACGTGCGTGTGCATGCCGGCAATTGCGTGCATGGTGTGTGTACGTGTGTGTGCAGCCGCCCCTTGCGTGCGCGGTGTGTGTACGTGTGTGTGCACTCGCCCCTTGCGTGCGCGGTGTATGTACGTGTGTGCAGCCGCCCCTTGCGTGCGCGGTGTATGCCAGTGTGTGTGCATGCCGGCCCTTGCGTGCAAGGTGTGTGTAAGTGTGTGTGCAGCCCCTTGCGTGCATGGTGTATGTACGTGTGTGTGCAGCTGCCCCTTGCGTGCGCGGTGTGTGTACGTGTGTGTGCAGCCGCCCCAAGCGTGCGCGGTGTATGTACGTGTGTGTGCAGCCGGCCCTTGCGTGCATGGTGTGTGTACGTGTGTGTGCAGCCGGCCCTTGCGTGCGCGGTGGATGTACATGTGTGTGCAGTCGCCCCTTGCGTGCGCGGTGTAGGTATACGTATGTGTGCAGCCGCCCCTTGCGTGCGCGGTGTAGGTACGTGTGTGTGCAGCCGCCCCAAGCGTGCGCGGTGTATGTACGTGTGTGTGCAGCCGCCCCTTGCGTGCGCGGTGGATGTACGTGTGTGTGCAGCCACCCCTTGCGTGCGCGGTGTATTTACGTGTGTGTGCAGCCGCCCCAAGCGTGCGCGGTGTGTGTACGTGTGTGTGCAGTTGCCCCTTGCGTGCGCGGTGTGTGTACATGTGTGTGCAGTTGCCCCTTGCGTGCGCGGTGGATGTACGTGTGTGTGCAGCCGCCCCTTGCGTGCGCGGTGTATTTACGTGTGTGTGCAGCCGCCCCAAGCGTGCGCGGTGTGTGTACGTGTGTGTGCAGTTGCCCCTTGCGTGCGCGGTGTGTGTACATGTGTGTGCAGTTGCCCCTTGCGTGCGCGGTGTATGTACATGTGTGTGCAGTTGCCCCTTGCGTGCGCGGTGTATGTACGTGTGTGTGCAGCCGCCCCTTGCGTGCGCGGTGTAGGTACGTGTGTGTGCAGCCGCCCCAAGCGTGCGCGGTGTGTGTACATGTGTGTGCAGTTGCCCCTTGCGTGCGCGGTGTGTGTACGTGTGTGTGCAGCCGCCCCTTGCGTGCGCGGTGGATGTACGTGTGTGTGCAGTTGCCCCTTGCGTGCGCGGTGGATGTACGTGTGTGTGCAGCCGCCCCTTGCGTGCGCGGTGTGTGTACATGTGAGTGCAGCTGCCCCAAGCGTGCGCGGTGTGTGTACATGTGTGTGCAGTTGCCCCTTGCGTGCGCGGTGGATGTACGTGTGTGTGCAGCCGCCCCTTGCGTGCGCGGTGTATGTACGTGCGTGTGCAGCCGCCCCTTGCGTGCGCGGTGTATGTACATGTGTGTGCATCCTTGTCCTTGCGTGCGCGGTGTATGTACATGTGTTTGCACTCGCCCCTTGCGTGCGCGGTGGATGTACATGTGTGTGCAGCCGCCCCTTGCGTGCATGGTTTATGTACATGTGTGTGCAGTCGCCGGCCCCGTGCGTGCGCAGTGGATGTACGTGTGTGTGCAGCCGCCCCGTGCGTGCATGGTGTGTGTACGTGTGTGTGCAGCAGCCCCTTGCGTGCGCGGTGTATGTACGTTTCTGTGCATGCCGGCCCTTGCGTGCATGGTGTATGTACATGTGCTTGCACTGGCCCCTTGCGTGCGCGGTGTATGTACGTGTGTGTGCAGCCCCCCCTTGCGTGCGCGGTGTATGTACGTGTGTGCGCACTCGCCCCTTGCGTGCGCGGTGTATGTACGTGTGTGTGCATGCCGGCAATTGCGTGCATGGTGTGTGTACGTGTGTGTGCAGCCGCCCCTTGCGTGCGCGGTGTGTGTACGTGTGTGTGCACTCGCCCCTTGCGTGCGCGGTGGATGTACATGTGTGTGCAGCCGCCCCTTGCGTGTGCGGTGGATGTACATGTGTGTGCAGCCGCCCCGTGCGTGCATGGTGTGTGTACGTGTGTGTGCAGCAGCCCCTTGCGTGCGCGGTGTATGTACGTTTCTGTGCATGCCGGCCCTTGCGTGCATGGTGTATGTACATGTGCTTGCACTGGCCCCTTGCGTGCGCGGTGTATGTACGTGTGTGTGCAGCCCCCCTTGCGTGCGCGGTGTATGTACGTGTGTGCGCACTCGCCCCAAGCGTGCGCGGTGTATGTACGTGTGTGTGCAGCCGCCCCAAGCGTGCGCGGTGTGTGTACATGTGAGTGCAGCTGCCCCAAGCGTGCGCGGTGTGTGTACATGTGTGTGCAGTTGCCCCTTGCGTGCGCGGTGGATGTACGTGTGTGTGCATGCCGGCAATTGCGTGCATGGTGTGTGTACGTGTGTGTGCAGCCGCCCCTTGCGTGCGCGGTGTGTGTACGTGTGTGTGCACTCGCCCCTTGCGTGCGCGGTGTGTGTACAGGTGTGTGCAGCCGCCCCTTGCGTGCATGGTGTATGTACATGTGTGTGCAGCCGCCCCTTGCGTGCGCGGTGGATGTACATGTGTGTGCAGCCGAACCTTGCGTGCATGGTGTGTGTACCTGTGCGTGAAGTCGCTCCTTGCGTGCATGGTGTGTGTACGTGTGTGTGCAGCCACCCCTTTCGTGCGCGGTGTATGTACATGTGAGTGCCGTCGCCCCAAGCGTGCATTTTGTGTGTAAGTGTGTGTGCAGCAGCCCCTTGCGTGCGCGGTGTATGTACGTGTGTGTGCAGCCGCCCCGTGGTTGCGCGGTGGATGTACATGTGAGTGGAGCCGGTCCTTGCGTGCGCGGTGTATTTACGTGTGTGTGCAGCCGCCCCAAGCGTGCGCGGTGTGTGTACGTGTGTGTGCAGTTGCCCCTTGCGTGCGCGGTGTGTGTACATGTGTGTGCAGTTGCCCCTTGCGTGCGCGGTGGATGTACGTGTGTGTGCAGCCGCCCCTTGCGTGCGCGGTGTATTTACGTGTGTGTGCAGCCGCCCCAAGCGTGCGCGGTGTGTGTACGTGTGTGTGCAGTTGCCCCTTGCGTGCGCGGTGTGTGTACATGTGTGTGCAGTTGCCCCTTGCGTGCGCGGTGTATGTACATGTGTGTGCAGTTGCCCCTTGCGTGCGCGGTGTATGTACGTGTGTGTGCAGCCGCCCCTTGCGTGCGCGGTGTAGGTACGTGTGTGTGCAGCCGCCCCAAGCGTGCGCGGTGTGTGTACATGTGTGTGCAGTTGCCCCTTGCGTGCGCGGTGTGTGTACGTGTGTGTGCAGCCGCCCCTTGCGTGCGCGGTGGATGTACGTGTGTGTGCAGTTGCCCCTTGCGTGCGCGGTGGATGTACGTGTGTGTGCAGCCGCCCCTTGCGTGCGCGGTGTGTGTACATGTGAGTGCAGCTGCCCCAAGCGTGCGCGGTGTGTGTACATGTGTGTGCAGTTGCCCCTTGCGTGCGCGGTGGATGTACGTGTGTGTGCAGCCGCCCCTTGCGTGCGCGGTGTATGTACGTGCGTGTGCAGCCGCCCCTTGCGTGCGCGGTGTATGTACATGTGTGTGCATCCTTGTCCTTGCGTGCGCGGTGTATGTACATGTGTTTGCACTCGCCCCTTGCGTGCGCGGTGGATGTACATGTGTGTGCAGCCGCCCCTTGCGTGCATGGTTTATGTACATGTGTGTGCAGTCGCCGGCCCCGTGCGTGCGCAGTGGATGTACGTGTGTGTGCAGCCGCCCCGTGCGTGCATGGTGTGTGTACGTGTGTGTGCAGCAGCCCCTTGCGTGCGCGGTGTATGTACGTTTCTGTGCATGCCGGCCCTTGCGTGCATGGTGTATGTACATGTGCTTGCACTGGCCCCTTGCGTGCGCGGTGTATGTACGTGTGTGTGCAGCCCCCCTTGCGTGCGCGGTGTATGTACGTGTGTGCGCACTCGCCCCTTGCGTGCGCGGTGTATGTACGTGTGTGTGCATGCCGGCAATTGCGTGCATGGTGTGTGTACGTGTGTGTGCAGCCGCCCCTTGCGTGCGCGGTGTGTGTACGTGTGTGTGCACTCGCCCCTTGCGTGCGCGGTGGATGTACATGTGTGTGCAGCCGCCCCTTGCGTGCATGGTGTATGTCCATGTGTGGGCAGTTGCCCCTTGCGTGCGCGGCGTATGTACATGTTTTTGCACTCGCCCCTTGCGTGCATGGTGTATGTATGTGTGTGTGCAGCCGCCCCTTGCGTGCGCGGTGGATGTACGTGTGTGTGCAGCCACCCCTTTCGTGCGCGGTGTATGTACATGTGAGTGCCGTCGCCCCAAGCGTGCATTTTGTGTGTAAGTGTGTGTGCAGCAGCCCCTTGCGTGCGCGGTGTATGTACGTGTGTGTGCAGCCGCCCCGTGGTTGCGCGGTGGATGTACATGTGAGTGGAGCCGGTCCTTGCGTGCGCGGTGTATGTACGTGTGTGTGCAGCCGCCCCTTGCGTGCGCGGTGTAGGTACGTATGTGTGCAGCCGCCCCTTGCGTGCGCGGTGTATGTACGTGTGTGTGCAGCCGCTCCAAGCGTGCGCGGTGTGTGTACATGTGAGTGCAGCTGCCCCAAGCGTGCGCGGTGTGTGTACATGTGTGTGCAGTTGCCCCTTGCGTGCGCGGTGGATGTACGTGTGTGTGCATGCCGGCAATTGCGTGCATGGTGTGTGTACGTGTGTGTGCAGCCGCCCCTTGCGTGCGCGGTGTGTGTACATGTGAGTGCCGTCGCCCCAAGCGTGCATTTTGTGTGTAAGTGTGTGTGCAGCCGCCCCTTGCGTGCGCGGTGTAGGTACGTGTGTGTGCAGCAGCCCCAAGCGTGCGCGGTGTATGTACGTGTGTGTGCAGCCGCCCCAAGCGTGCGCGGTGTGTGTACATGTGAGTGCAGCTGCCCCAAGCGTGCGCGGTGTGTGTACATGTGTGTGCAGTTGCCCCTTGCGTGCGCGGTGGATGTACGTGTGTGTGCATGCCGGCAATTGCGTGCATGGTGTGTGTACGTGTGTGTGCAGCCGCCCCTTGCGTGCGCGGTGTGTGTACGTGTGTGTGCAGCCGCCCCTTGCGTGCATGGTGTATGTCCATGTGAGTGCCGTTGCCCCTTGCGTGCGCGGTGGATGTACGTGTGTGTGCAGCCACCCCTTTCGTGCGCGGTGTATGTACATGTGAGTGCCGTCGCCCCAAGCGTGCATTTTGTGTGTAAGTGTGTGTGCAGCCGCCCCTTGCGTGCGCGGTGTAGGTACGTGTGTGTGCAGCCGCCCCAAGCGTGCGCGGTGTATGTACGTGTGTGTGCAGCCGCCCCAAGCGTGCGCGGTGTGTGTACATGTGAGTGCAGCTGCCCCAAGCGTGCGCGGTGTGTGTACATGTGTGTGCAGTTGCCCCTTGCGTGCGCGGTGGATGTACGTGTGTGTGCATGCCGGCAATTGCGTGCATGGTGTGTGTACGTGTGTGTGCAGCCGCCCCTTGCGTGCGCGGTGTGTGTACGTGTGTGTGCAGCCGCCCCTTGCGTGCATGGTGTATGTCCATGTGAGTGCCGTTGCCCCTTGCGTGCGCGGTGTATGTACGTGTGTGTGCAGCCGTCCCTTAATTGCGTGCGCGGTGGATGTACATGTGCGGGCAGTTGCCCCTTGCGTGCGCGGTGTATGTACGTGTGTGTGCAGCCGTCCCTTGCGTGCGCGGTGTATGTACGTGTGTGTGCAGCCGCCCCTTGCGTGCATGGTGAGTGTAAGTGTGTGTGCAGCAGCCCCTTGCGTGCGCAGTGTATGTACGTGTGTGTGCAGCCGCCCCTTGCGTGCGCGGTGTGTGTATACTGTGTGTGCATGCCGGCCCTTGCGTGCATGGTGTGTGTACGTGTGTGTGCAGCCGCCCAAGAGTATGTACATGTGAGTGCCGTCGCCCCTAATTGCGTGCATTGTGTGTGTAAGTGTGTGTGCAGCAGCCCCTTGCGTGCGCGGTGTATGTACGTGTGTGTGCAGCCGGCAATTGCGTGCATGGTGTGTGTACGTGTGTGTGCAGCCGCCCCTTGCGTGCGCGGTGTGTGTACGTGTGTGTGCAGCCGCCCCTTGCGTGCATGGTGTATGTCCATGTGAGTGCCGTTGCCCCTTGCGTGCGCGGTGTATGTACGTGTGTGTGCAGCCGTCCCTTAATTGCGTGCGCGGTGGATGTACATGTGCGGGCAGTTGCCCCTTGCGTGCGCGGTGTATGTACGTGTGTGTGCAGCCGTCCCTTGCGTGCGCGGTGTATGTACGTGTGTGTGCAGCCGCCCCAAGCGTGCGCGGTGTGTGTACATGTGAGTGCAGCTGCCCCAAGCGTGCGCGGTGTGTGTACATGTGTGTGCAGTTGCCCCTTGCGTGCGCGGTGGATGTACGTTGTGTGCATGCCGGCAATTGCGTGCATGGTGTGTGTACGTGTGTGTGCAGCCGCCCCTTGCGTGCGCGGTGTGTGTACGTGTGTGTGCACTCGCCCCTGCGTGCGCGGTGTGTGTACAGGTGTGTGCAGCCGCCCCTTGCGTGCATGGTGTTTCATGTGTGTGCAGCCGCCCCGTGCGTGCGCGTGGATTACATGTGTGTGCAGCGAACCTTGCGTGCATGTGTGTGTACCTGTGCGTGAAGTCGCTCCTTGCGTGCATGGTGTGTGTACGTGTGTGTGCAGCCACCCTTTCGTGCGCGGTGTATGTACATGTGAGTGCCGTCGCCCCAAGCGTCTCATTTGTGTGTAGTGTGTTGCAGCAGCCCCTTGCGTGCGGTGTAGGTACGTGTGTGCAGCCGCCCCGTGGTTGCGCGTGGATGTACATGTGAGTGGAGCCGGTCCTTGCGTGCGCGGTGTATTTACTTGTGTGCGGGTGTGTGCAGCCGCCCCAAGCCAGTGCGCGGTGTGTGTACGTGTGTGTGCAGTTCCCCTTGCGTGCGCGTGTTGTTGTACATGTGTGTGCAAGTTGCCCCTGCTGTGCGCGGTGATGTACGTGTGTGTGCAGCCGCCCTTGCGGTTTGCGCGTGTTATTTACGTGTGTGTGCAGCCGCCCCAAGCAGTGCGCGTGTTCTGTGGTACGTGTGTGTGCAGTTGCCCCTTGCGTGCGCGGTGTGTGTACATGTGTGTTCAGTTGCCCTTGCGTCGCGGTGTATGTACATTGTGTGTGCAGTTGCCCCTGCGTGCCGGGTGTATGTACGTGATGTGGTTGCAGCCGCCCCTTGCCGTGCGCGGGTGTAGGTACGTGTGTGTGCAGCCTTGCCACAAGCGTGCGCGGTGTGTGTAATGTGTGTGCAGTTGCCCTTGCGTGCGGCGGGTGTTGTGTACGTGGTGTGCAGCCGCCCCTTGCGTGCGCGATGGATGTACGTGTGTGTTTGCCAGTTGCCCCTTGCGTGCGCAGGTGGATGTACGTGTGTGTCAGCCGCCCCTTGCCGTGCAGCGGTGTGTGTACATGTGAGTGCAGGCTGCCTCCAAGCGTGCGCAGTTGTTGTATATGTGTGTGCAGTTCCTTGCAGTGCGCGGTGTGGATTACGTGTGTGTGCAGCCGCCCCTTGCATAGTGCGCGGTGTATGTCGTGCGTACTGTTGCAGCGCCCCTGCCGGCGCGTGTATGTTTACATGTGTGGTGGCATCCTTTGTCCTTGCAGTGCGCGGTGTATGTTACATGTGTTTGCACTCGCCCCTTGCTGTGCCGCGGTGGATGTACATGTGTGTGCAGCGCCCCTTGCGTGCGAGGGTTTTATGTAACGATTGTGTCTGCAGTCGCCGGCCCCGTGCTAGTGCGCAGTTGATGTACGTGTGTGCGCAAGCCGCCCCGTGCGTGCATGGTGTGTGTTAGGTGTGTGCAGCAGCCCCTTGCGTGCGCGGTGTATGACGTTTCTGTGCATGCCGGCCCTTGCGTGCATGGTTGTATGTCATGTGCTTGCACTGGGCCCTTGCCGAGTGCGCGTGTATGTACGTGGTGTTGTTGCAGCCCCCCCTGCGTTGGCGGATGTATGTAGTTGTGTGCGCACTCGCCCCTTGCGTGCGCAGTGTTATTACGTGTGTTTGCATTGCCGCGCAATGCGTGCATGGTGTGTGTACGTGTGTGTGCAGCCGCCCTTGCGTGCGCGGTGTGTACGTGTGTGGCACTCGCCCTTGCAGTGCGCGGGTGGATTACATGTGTGTGCAGCCGCCCCTTGCGTGCATGGTGTATGCCATGTGTGGGCAGTTGCCCCTATCTCTCTCTT
>RPFO01000074.1:0-22632 GCA_009746045.1 Mesostigma viride | reverse complement strand
TAGCAAAATTTTGCTAGCATTTGTCATTCATGGCCATTTGAAATCAATATTTAACCCAAATAATGTCAGAATGCCACCAAAACTTATTGCCATCATGCCAGCACCTGACGCGTGGTCTCAACAAGTCATGAGCAAAAATTCAGATCATGCAGAGCCCGAAATGGTGACATTTGCCAGCAATTGTCACCATTTTTTGCTTTTTTACTCACAATTTTAACAACATTAACCACCAAAACATTCTCCAAGCTGGGGCACATCATTTAAATCTTTGCACCTGCAACTCAAGAATGACTAGTACAAACAGTGTGCAAAAACTTGGTGCATGTAATGCCTGACTGAGTGGTGACCATTGCTAGCAGAATCCATCATGTAAGGTAGGCATTGCCAGTATGCCACAAAGCTGTGATGTGCAGTGCATGTCCATATGTATACCCCATGACACCATGCCTCAAAACTACTTGGCACATTGCAAAATGGGAAGGAAAGGTGAATGTTACGTCCCGAGCCGGACGGTGCGAAAGATCTAATCTAGTATAAGGCGCATTTAATAAGCCGGCATAGCCGCGCATCCGCGTACCGCGATAGCAAGCAAAGATCGCAGTAAATTGACTAACTGAGCAGCGGTTTATCCTCAGCTAGGCCTTATAGCATGATTAATTAATCTAGCTATATAACACGGCATGTCATGAGGCAAATGACATCCGGATTAGTGCCCCTTGGTCTGAGAGAGTCGTCAACACTCGTTTCATTAATCATCAAACCAAAGAGAGAGAGTCCATCGTCCACAGACCAATTTCACCTAGCTGCGCTACCAAGCTGGCAAGTTGGTGTGCAGGCGCGCCGACATGCGCGCCGATCTTCCAGATACTGCCGTCAAGCCCCAATAGGTTCTGTATGACGTCTAGGGCCGGTCCGGCCCCTAGAAGATCCCCTACTTCTGGCTAGGCCTAAAATAACTGGTCCGGAACACACAAAGTACCAAATAAACACCACAAAGTCCCGAATTGAGTCCTATAGTCCGGCGGACTATGAAAGCGAGCTATCGAAAGTCCCAAACGAATAACAAATGACTTTCGACTTATTTATTGAAGGCATTGTTACGCCCATACAAAGGTCTGGGCCGTAACACTCCTCCCTTCCCCAGGGGACGATAGCTATATCGTCCAGGCTTGGGGCGCACGCAACAAGACAATTAACACACAAACAAACAAACAAAAAAAAAAGAAGCTCTTGCAAGCAAAACAAGCAACACACAAAAGCGACAATTGCCCAGGCTGGGCAGTCAGCTATAGAGAACAATAGTACAAAATCGGCCATGGGGATACTATGTCCCAACCCCTGTTCGCCAGCGGGTTAGTAAAGCCAATTCTCCCCGGCGTTGCCACACAAAGACAATTCCTTGATAGCCGATGGTATGCTGTCGCCAATCCCGTTGCAATCCATCCATGAGGAGGTCGCGACCCTCACATTCCTCCAATGCTGGGGCCCACCCCTCCCGACCGCGCCTTCCGTTGACGATACTCGTGGAGTACCTGGCGACCCTGCTCACCAATTTCCTCGAGGATCTTCCCGGGGTTAGCGAGGTGATCCGCATTGTATGCGAGCTGGTATTCGTTCACGTTGGTGCGCGTTTGAGCGAGGTCTACCCACGTCCCGGTGGGCCAGTACGACATGAATGCGGCCAGGTATTGCGGGTGCGTGAACATGATTGTGCCCGCGTTCCAATCAATAACCCCACATCCATGCTCCGCAAAGAAACCTCCCGCCATGGTCAACACTACGACGCGCACCTGGAGAGCGTTGAAGCGAAAGCCCGGAGCCCTCACAAAGTTGGGCACAACCCAGTCGAGGAATGCCTCTCCCTCGCACGGAGCATACTTGGGACAGTCAACCTTTCGAGGTTTACCATCTACCATGTATTTTGGCAGCTCCCGCTTGGGGCCGTAACGCGTACCAGAACCCTCTGGCGTCGATTCTAGGCAGTCCTGGGGTCGCGGGGCCGCCCTCCCTGGGTGCAAGTCGAAGCAGACTAGCTCGCGCATGGAGCCTCGCTCCACATACGCATGAGTTCCTGCCTCAAAGTGCAGCGGTTGCGGTCGATGATAGTCCGCGCTGTCGACGGCCACGAACGGCGGTGGTGGGAGTTCAATGTAGACGGGAACACCCCGAAACTCGCGTAAGGGGCGTACTCGTTGTGGGCCGGGAAACGCGCTGACGTAAGCGCCCACCGTCCATGGCGCCGGTCGAGCCACCGCCTGTACGATCAAAGACCCCTGCGCGGGAGATATAAAGCCCACCGCTGGTATCGGGCCACGCCTCTCTGGTAGATGGGCGCGGGACGTCTCCACGCGGGCCACCCGCTCGGAGTAAGTTCGAGCTTCTCGGCGCGGACTCTGGGAATCCACGGAGACGCTGCCCGCCGACACCTCGTTCGTACATGCGCGACGTCTAACTTCTCGCTGGGCATCCGGTTCCACTTGGGGCGTTTCTGGTTGCGCTCGATATCCTCGGAATCGAGCTTAGTCAGGTCGGTCGAGCCGCCCGTTCGCCGGGTCAGTCCCGTCCCGACAAGAACCGTCATTCCGCCCGTGCCCTGAGTCCGAATGGTTCGCACGGCATCACCGTCCTGTTGCTAGATCGGTGTCACCACAGGTGTGAGAGAACCGCCCGTTCGCCGAGTCAGCCCTGCTTGCACATGGCGTTGGGGATGCTTGTCGACCCAATTACTACGATGGTGCGTACACATCGACGTGAATAACACAAGTGCCTTCGCGGCATCCTGGCTACACGTGATCAAGCCCGTTGTCATAGCGCCCCCACCACTACTACCTTCGCGGTAGCCTAGTGGAGGGCATGCTGGCCTTATACTCGCGAAGCAGACGTTCACACCCTTCTAGCTCATTCTCGGTTCGCCACGAATCCTCGTAATCATGCTGAGCAAAACGCCACCGTACGCGATACTGTCGCTGTCTACCTCTCCCACGCTTGATGTCCCGGTGGTCCACGATCTCGGCCACCTCGTCTTCCTGTTCTCCAGTCTCGGGGTTGTACTCGACAGGGGCCGGCGGGTTGAGCCGACCTTGGATGGAGTTCTGGTGGTATAACTTGAGCTGGTCTCGATGGAAGTTGGAGGAAGTGTTCCAGGAGCTCGGGATGTCCACCTTGAACATCACATCTCCAAGCTTCTCCAGAACCTTGTGTGGCCCCAGGAACATAGGACGGAGCTTTGTCTTGAGCTCACCCTCTACCTTCTCAGAGAAACGTCCTAGGCGGGGGCCTTCCACCAGTACCCAGTCGCCCACCTCGATGGCCGGCGTGCGCGCATCTAGGCGGCCAGCAGTCCTCGCCATGTAGCGCTCTGCGGCGGCCCGGTAGCCCTTGACCGCACTGTCATGGGCCTGGCGCATCTGGACCAGCAGCCTCTCCACCCCTTCGAGGGTGTCTCGCCGGACCGACTTTTCAGCTAAGGCTGGGCTTGTGAGAAGGTCAGTCGGCGTGAGCGGATGCCTGCCCGTGTTGAGGAAGAATGGTGTGAAGCCATGAGCTGCCTGGGGGGCGTTATTCAGGGAGAACTCCACCAAACCCAAGAACTCTTCCCAGTTGCTTCCCACCGCGTCGGTGTAGTGGCGCATGGTCTCTTGCACTGTGCGGTTCAGCCTCTCCACCAGGTGGGAGGACGAGCTGTGATATGCTGTCCCCAGCGACACCTTGGTGCCCAGGCATTCAAAGAACTCCTGCCAGAAGCGGGCCGTGAACAGCTTGTCTCGGTCCGATATGAATTGCCGGCTGAGTCCGTGGTACCTGAACACGTGGTGAAGGTATAGCTTAGCGCAAGCCTCGGCCGTGAGTTCGGCCGGACATGGTGCCAGGTGACACATGCGCGTCAAACGGTCCAGGAAAACCAGAATCATGCTGTTGCCATTCTTGGTCTTCCGGAAGGGGCCAACAAAATCCATCATCAGGGAATCCCAAGGGCCCATCGGGTCTGGTAGGGTCTGGGGGACCGCCTGTGAGCCCGTATTGCGGGACTTCATGATCTGACATGATGGACACTCGCGCACGTACGTCTCAATGTACTCTCGCATGCCTGGCCAATAGAAGTTCTTTCTGGCCCGTGGCAGCAAGCGGTGGATCCCTTGGTGGCCACCGGCGAGAGAGTCATGGAGCTCATGGAGCAGAGCCGCTCGACATAACTCCGGGACGTACAGGCGCCAGCAGTCTGGCCTCACCATGACATAGAGTCGCCCGTCCTGGAACTTGCACGGGAGCTTGCCCATCTGCTTGGGGTGCGACCTGATTGCCTCTAAGGCCGCGGGCTCCGTGACAGTGAACCGACTAATCAACGTCTCCAGGACAGAAGTGATCGTGTACGTGTCCGCCTCCTCCTCAAGGGTTTGGTGCACGTACTCCGAAAAAATGGTAGGGGGCCCGATGCGCTGCAGGTGAAAAATTCCCTGAGCCGGTACCACGTGGCTGAGTGGCACTCGTGACCGGGACCCCTCCCTTTCCCCGGGGGCGCGCACGTCCTCGCGCGCGGCCTCCCAGTCGGGAGACAGGTCGTCCTGGGTCGTGCGACCGGTGTGGAACAGATAGCGACTGTGCGGCGACCCTGGGTCGCCACAAGGCGAGCCAGGCTCCTGCGCGGAGCCACATGTGGTGTGAAGTACGTCCATAGTCTCATAAAAATCTGCGTAGTCCGCCCGCCGAGAAAGGGCGTCCGGGACCACATTCTCTGCACCCTTCACGTACTGAATTTTGAAAGGGGCAAACTGAGACAAGTACTCCATCCACCGCGCCTGACGGGGCGTCAAGTTAGGTTGGGCGAGCAGATGCGTGAGGGGCCGATGGTCCGTGTGGATGATCAGCCGGTGGGGATCAAGGTCCCCCTGCTCGCTAATCGCAACGTCAAACTGAGCCCCGAGAAGATGATGGCGCCAAGTGTGACAGCAGTAGACCACAGCAAGAAGCTCCTGCTGATGCACCGGGTAGTTACGCTCGGCGGGGATCATGGTGCGGGAGATATACTCAACCGGCTGTAACCCCTGACCCTGGTCCTGCAGGAGGACGCCGCCAATCGCAACCTTGCTCGCGTCCGTGGCCACCACAAAGGGCCTTGACGGATCCGGGATAGCGAGCACGGGTGCTGTGGTCAAGCTGTGCTTGAGGGCCTCGAAGGCCTGCTGGCACGGTTCCGACCAGACAAAGGGAACACCCTTCTTGAGGAGGGCGTTGATGGGGGCAGCTATTGTCGCGAAGCGGGGGATAAAGCGTCGGTAGTATGACGCGATACCCAAAAAGCTGCGCACACCCTTGACGTCGGTCGGGGTCGGCCACTGTTGGATGGAAGCAATCTTTGCGGGGTCCGTCGCGACGCCAGCGGCAGAGAGGGTGTGACCCAAAAAGGGCACGCTGCGTCCAGCGCGGACCTTGGCCTTGCGGACCGAAAGATGCTCCTCTTCCATAATGCGCAACACTGTGTCGACGTCCTCTAAGTGATCCTCGAAAGTCTTGGAGTACACGAGGATGTCGTCCAGGTACGCGAGAGCGCATGTGCGCTTGTAGGACCACGGGGGCTTCACGCCCCTGTTGGGGTCCTTGAGGTCACGGGAAACCTGCGGAAGATGCGCGGTTCCCATGACAGGGCGGAGGATGTCGTTCATGAGCATCTGGAAGCTCGCGGGGGAATTGCACAAACCCATCGCGGCCACCCGAAACTGGTAATGCCCAAAGGGCGTGTTGAACGCCGTCTTGTGACAATCCTCCGGGGCGATGCGAAGCTGCCAGAAGCCATCCGCGCAGTCTAGGACTGTAAAGCACGTGGCTCCTTGGACGCGGTTGAAGATATCGTCGATGCGCGGAAGGGGGTACTTGGACTTTACCGTGATAGCATTGAGCTTCCGGTAGTCCGTGACGAGCCGCCACTTGCCCCCAGGCTTAGGGACCAGTAGCACACCAGCCGAGAAGGGGCTATTGCTAGGCTCGATGAGACCCCGCTCCAAGAGCGCCATCAAGATCTTCTTCAGCTCCACCAGCTCAACTGGACCCATGCGGTACATGGGGGAGGACGTGGGACCATAGCCCTCCTTCACCTGGATGCGGTGGAGCACTGAGCGGTGCGGGGGAAACTCCTGCTTGCTTTCGTCAAAGAGCTTCTCCCGTCGCGCTAGAACCGCGTTATAACGCTCCGTCTCCTCGGGTGTAAACCCCACGCCGATCTCATTAAGGAGAACCTCTATGTTGGAGAGGTCAAGACGGTACATGTAGTACTCCTTGCCTCGACGCAGCTTACTCTCCAGTGACTTGAGGCTCATGAGGATCTGCGAGGCGTTGCGGGGCTGGGTGACTTCCCGCTCGTGCGTGATGTTATGCACGTCGGGGCCCTGCACTTGGTATTCGCTGACAGGGCTCCAAAAGGAACCGTCAGGGAACCACACCACGCGACGCCGAATGCTAATGTCCACATCCTGCGCGTCCAGCCAGTCGATGCCGATGATGATGTCGGCAGCTCCCAGCGGTGCGACCGTGGCTGTGAGCTCCACAGGGATGCCTTGAATCACAGCCTTGATATCAACCCGACCAGGCGAGGGGCTCTTGCGACCATCTGAATAGGTCACATTCACCACTGTCGCATGTGGCCGGATGTCGTATCCTGCGCGACGCGCCAATGCCTCGTTGATGAACGACGTAGACGCACCCGTGTCCACCATGAACTGCACGTCCATGACGGTCTTGTCCTTGAGGTAGGGGTCTAATGCTGATCCCGGTACAGCCAGACCTCCCCTAAACAGGAGCAAGTTGCGGGTACCAGCCGGAGTTGCGCGCGTAGGCTGGTCGGAGCTCGCTGCGCTACCCGTGGCCGGCTGCGTGTTTGGAGCAGAAGTCTCGCCCAAGGATGCATCCGCACTTGTATTCGCTACAAGCGGGGTGCGACTATCTACTGTAACGACTGATTCTGCGCCCACGCTGGTATTCGCTACCAACGGGGTGTCCTTATCTAAGCTGTCTATCTGCCCGACGTTATTGACTTGCGCTACTTATCTACCTGTCCTACATCTACCTCTATCCGTGTAGGCAGGGACACTACGCACGAGGAACGGAGGGCCGGGAGACCGCCTCGTTCGACCGCCCGGTCCACTCTTCCCCCTCTACCTCATCCTCCTCGTCGCCATGCCCATAGCCGGCGACCGCCTTGCCATCCATAACCCCCGAGGCGCCATTACCCGAGTCCTGTTGCTGTGAGAACAACTCATTCAACTCGCGGTTCACCCGCTGGAACGAAGGACCCGTAGCGCGGGGCGTCTGGTGCTGCGTGGGACGCTGCCGGGCGTCCTGCAACTTGGCTGCGCGCTCGCCCGCGTTGCGAGGCCGGTCTGGGCGCCGTGCTTGTTCCGGGCGCTTACCGAAGGCAGGCCCGGAGAAACGGGGTGACGTCTGCTCGTCGCCACGATCGCGATCCCGTGGTGGTCGCGTGCAGTCCTTCTTGAGATGACCGACCTCGCCGCACCGGAAGCATCGCGCCTTGGACGCATCGATTGCATTGACCTGGGGCGCTTCATACTCGCCGTCCTCCTGCTCGTGGTCGATAATGTCCTCAGAGGACCCATCTTGGTCCACCGTAGTGAAGTGGACGCGACGCGGTGCAGCACCAGCATGCCGATAGGTGACCGCTGCGCGGCGGCGTGCGAGCACATCTGACACCTTTAGAAGGTACTGCTGGATCTCGATCACATCCCACTGCTCCCACGGTATCTCAGCAAAGCGCTTTAGCACCTCATCTAGGAGCTCCGGACTCAGCGCCTCAATGAACCGCGACCTATATTCGGTCCAGGTCAAGTCCTCAAGGCGAGCCGAGAATGCTTCAAACTCTGTCAGAAACTCGCGGAACGGTGTGGTGCCTTGGCGTAGCTTGGCAAAAGCCAGACGCTCGTGGAGCTTCCAGTCAGGGGGCACCAGCTTGCGCTCAATGCGCTCTAGTAGCTCCTCTACTGTGCGAGGGTACAAGCGCGACGCGACACTCTCACAGTTGAGTATGCCGACCACTGAGGGATCCATGCAGTTGGTGACGACGTAGGAGATAAGAACCTCGGTAGCTAGCTCCCACCCATTGTGGTTGCACCACGCCCAGTAGATCTGTACCCACATACGCGTCCATTCGTCGATCTCGCGAGGGTTCATAGTCGCGCGCAGCTTGGGCACTGGTTTAAAGTCAGGCATGGGCGGCGCCTTAAACGCGTCGGCCCGAGGTCCGCCCACTGCGCGATACGGCGGAACATTAAAGATCGACAACGAGTCATCTGCCGATGCAGGCGCTGACCTAGTCGCGCTGCGTTGTAGCCAGACAGACGAGGGATGCGCGTAGCCAGGATCACTGGGTGCCATGCGACTCAAGTTGAGGTTATTGCCATGCGACACGCTCGGCCGCGCAGGTCCGGCTGCTGGGACATTGCGCGCCGGATGGGACGACGCGGGCCCAGCCTCATCGTATACCGGCGGTGGAACCCTAGCCTCGTCCTGGGTCCACAGCGATGTCGCATTGGACTGCAGGTCACTGCCAAAAGAAACCCGTCGACCGCTCGCCCAGGGATGTTGTAATCGTTGGGCACGTTGCGCGTGATAATAGGTCGCGTTCTGACTAAGCGGACCATACATCTGCGACCCGGTCGGCTGGCTTAGCGGCTGCTGCTGCTGCTGCAACGGCGGAAGCTGCTGCGGCTGCTGCCACTGTTGCTGCGGCGGCGGCGGTGGCTGCTGCTGCTGTACTGGCTGCTGCTGCCACTGTTGCTGCTGCGGCGGCGGTGGCTGCTGCTGCTGTACTGGATGCTGCTGCCACTGCTGCGACAACGGCTGTTGCTGTTCCGAATGCTGCTGTGGGGACTGCACTGGGTGCTGCTGCGGCTGCCCGGGCGGGCGTTGCTGCGGCTGCACTGACTGGTGCTGGGCTGCACTCGTGGGATTCGATCTGGGCCGGGTCTCATCACCTGCCCGTTCCATCAGCTGGTTATACTCAGCCTGCATTCGCTGCGGCTGGTATTCCTCGCTATTATCCATCCTATCCGCTCCTCGTGGCCTTCGCGGCTCACGGGAGGTACTAGCCAGCTCACCTGGGTGACCTACAGGACTGCCTTGCTGGTAGGACGAGCCCTGTTGTGATACCTCCTGTACTTGGTACTCTGGGCTGCCCTGCCTATCCAAGTCTGCACCTCCCTCCTCGGAATGACTCCTAGTCGTGCCGCGTACCTTCTTTTTACCCCGCGGCATGTTTACCAGTACCACATCCACAAGAGAAGGAAGGAAGGAGAGAGGAAGAAGGAGGAAAATGCCATGCACATGCCCACAAGCAATCAACCAAGCGACTGCCCTACGTTATACTGCTAATGTAGCTATTATATAGTAA
This sequence comes from Mesostigma viride, assembly GCA_009746045.1. Lineage (NCBI taxonomy): Eukaryota > Viridiplantae > Streptophyta > Mesostigmatophyceae > Mesostigmatales > Mesostigmataceae > Mesostigma > Mesostigma viride. The sequence goes on along the minus strand of RPFO01000074.1, from coordinate 13,238 downwards.
GCTATAATTAGTACTCTACTCCTCTAGAAACTAGGTGGCTGCCTAGGTGGGGTGCTGACAGTGAGTTGGCTGAACGTGACTGTGACAGCCTGTGTGTCCCCCGTCCTGCTCTCTACTGTTGCACTATTGGGTGCACAGCTACGGCCCCTAGGCATTGGGCGAGTCCTAATCTCCTGAGGTGGTGCCTCTACGTGCAAGCCTACTGGACGTGTCATGTATTCCTGGATAAACCTATCTGCTTCCCATGCTGTCTTGAATCCCTTAAAGATAGCCCTATGCCTATCCACTATATAGTTCTTGCAGTCTACCCAGCTATAGAAAATACCTACTTTCCCTGTGCCTCCATCATGTGCCACAGCATAGTAAAGTTGCCTAGATACATCACTATCCCAACCCCCAAGTCCATTATTATATCTATTATTATTTCTATTATTACTATTAGCCATCACACACGTTGTCTATTGCCAGCAGACAGAGATAGAAAAGAGAAAGGAACCTTTTTACCTCTAGTGTGTGACCTGTCACAGGGGGGGATGCCAACTGGCTCTAATCTAATCACTATCACAGAAATCAGGAGCTTCGCGCCCCTAATTCCATACAAGAGGGTAGCCTCCGTGATAACTGCCCGCCTTTTCGCAAGGACGAAGCCACGGAAACCACCCTACCAGCGCCCACAGCTTTCGCAGCCAGGACGCTAGTCACAATACGTCACAGAAACGACAAATTCACAAACAAAACAACAAGGATGGGCGCACATCCTACGCGTGCAGGTAAGAGAGTCGGAGCAAAGCGGTTGGCTGCAAGCTACTACCACATACTGCATGACAAAACGTACCTTGGCGTTGCGCAGCCGACTTTCCTCCCTAGCTTGTGGCGCCGATTCCTTGTAGTGGTGCAGAGCCGAGCTCCCCGTCGGTGCCCAGTCGACAGGTGATGCTTCTAAGCCCTACCCTATGACCGCCCTTTCAGCTAGACGCTGCCGCCGTTCACCACAGCCAGTTTCCCAGGCTGGCGGGTCGAACTCGGCTTTCTATCCGATCACTAAATATTGGGCCGGTCCTGCGCAGGCCCTGCGCTATTAAGAATGCACCTTGCGGCTTAAACACGAGGGCTCTTCGCGAGCACCTGTGGAAAACCTCTAGAACTACCTCCGATCCAGTGTTACGTCCCGAGCCGGACGGTGCGAAAGATCTAATCTAGTATAAGGCGCAATTTAATATGCCGGCATAGCCGCGCATCCGCGTACCGCGATAGCAAGCAAAGATCGCAGTAAATTGACTAACTGAGCAGCGGTTTATCCTCAGCTAGGCCTTATAGCATGATTAATTAATCTAGCTATATAACACGGCAGGAGAACTTTTGCGCATGACTGTAGGTGTAAGTTGGCGATGCCATGGTAACCGGAGACGTCCGTCCTATAGTCAGCAAAATTGGTGCGAGAGGTCCCCAGTTCGATTCCGGTCGGATTCATTTGCAGATCGCGTTTTCCGCGTTTTCCGCGGCCCGGCACTGAACGCAAAGGTTTTCACCTTTGCGGAGTGTCTGATCAGAATATAACACGGCATGTCATGAGGCAAATGACATCCGGATTAGTGCCCCTTGGTCTGAGAGAGTCGTCAACACTCGTTTCATTAATCATCAAACCAAAGAGAGAGAGTTCATCGTCCACAGACCAATTTCACCTAGCTGCGCTACCAAGCTGGCAAGTTGGTGTGCAGGCGCGCCGACATGCGCGCCGATCTTCCAGATACTGCCGTCAAGCCCCAATAGGTTTTGTATGACGTCTAGGGCCGGTCCGGCCCCTAGAAGATCCCCTACTTCTGGCTAGGCCTAAAATAACTGGTCCGGAACACACAAAGTACCAAATAAACACACAAAGTCCCGAATTGAGTCCTAAAGTCCGGCGGACTATGAAAGCGAGCTATCGAAAGTCCCAAACGAATAACAAATGACTTTCGACTTATTTATTGAAGGCATTGTTACGCCCATACAAAGGTCTGGGCCGTAACAGTGAACAATACATGCCACATCACTAATAACACAGCCATTTGAATGCTACCAACACGCACCATGCATGATATACACTACGTATAATACATGTCGAGAATATGCCGAGCGAGCATATCAAGGTGCAGTGACCCCAACGCTGGCACATGTCACCTGGCATCCACGTATGCTCACATGATATGGCATTGGCATATCCCATGTCTCCATCTCTTGCACTTTGTGCGCACCAAGCCACCCATGCAGTCGCCCACCCATGCAGCAACCTGGCCACCCACACACACAACTGCTCACACACTCGCGCGCCCGTGCACCCAGACAGCCACCTGTCCTCCCACCTAGTGACCCACCCACCCAGCCAGCCGCGCACGTGCTTACCCAACTTATATAACTATGCGTGCACCTAGGCACTCAACCACCTACCAACCCACTTGGACATCCACCCACCCACCAAGGCACCTGCTCAACCCACACCCCAACTAGGTAATAAGCAGGCATTCCCCCATCCAATGAGCCAACCACCCAACCACCCAACCACCTACTAAACACCCAGCCAGCTGTTACGTCGCGTAACAATTCGTTGTAGTTACGGACGTAAATTAGGTCCTTGGCCTCGGTTGTTCCTAGGTTTACGTGTAGTCCTAGCTGGGACATTATTGTCCTCGTAACAGTACTGTGGTATATTGGGTGCCTTTGGGCGCCGCGCCGCGTACTTTATTAGTGGTCCTTATCCTTTGGTAGAATGTAGTGGACCGGCGTGCATCTGTGCACCTGCCTGTGTTTCTGTGTTTCTGCAGGCGAGGGCCAGGTCGGCCCGAGCCTGTTGGACCGTTGGTGACCATTTATGCACGTTCCACTCCTTGTGTGGTCACTCGGCGTGTGTTAAATGAATTAACACATATTAGCTTGGGTCACGGCAGTGTAGTTGTGTTTCCTTCCTCTATTCCTGGAGTAAACGGGTTTGGTTAAATGGCTTATGGCGTATTACAGTAGCACATATGTAAATGCATTGAGATCTGGATCGTCTCGTTCGTCTTTCGCTAGGGGTTTAACTAGAGGCGGCCTTACTAGCCTAGGTAGCATCAGGACAGGTAGAGGTAGAGGTGGCGGCCGAGGCTTGCGGCGTAACAATGGACTCGGAGGTAGTTTAGATAGAGAGCGAGACGACGATCCTCTGCAACATACGTCATTGAATCAACCCTTCCGCGGCTGGGAAAATGAAGACGACACCTACTTGACAGGTAATGGGCGGGTCGCCTGCGAGCTAGGGGGGTAGTGCTGCCCGATTCGGGACACGCCCTGCCTAGAAGATAGACCTGCTCGAAGCGGAAAATCCTTTTATAGATAGCTCCTTTTCCTCGTTTTGTTTTCCTGAGAAATGTTGCTTACTGTCGTAGACAGGTGATGGCTTTGGTTCTACGGTAGAGAGACGACTAGCGTCTCGTAGATTACACTTTTTCTGCATCTTGCCTGCCTTGTATTTAGACGACCCATCGCCGGACGCAGAATTCTTGAAACCGGATACTTACGACCACCTGGCGCTGGAAACCTCGTCCCTGCGTGCGTCGTCAATCTGGTTCGGTTTCAGACACCCGAGATAAGTCGCCTTCTCCTCGTTCTCCTCATTTGACTACTCAAGACCTACCAGGTGCGTTACCATGAGCCAGCGGCGATCTTTTACTGCTCCTTCCCATTCTTCTAGCGATAATAGTCTAGCTAAATATTACGTAGTGATTACGCCTCAATGGTCCTCCATTTTCCTTTCTTGGTCCGACGCTAGGAAGATCGTTCAGAATCGTGTATACAACGTAATTAGGTATAAGAAATTTATGTCCTTCGAAGAAGCTCAGCAGTTCCTTATAGATCATAGCCAAACAGATTTAGGCCTGCATGTACGCCCTATTCCTCATGGTCGTCCTCCAGTAGAAGCTCTAGTCTTTGCTACCCCTCCTTCTTCTCCCCCTAAACGGGCTGCATCTGCATCTGCTTCAGATACTCCTCTCACTTTGGAGTTTGGTTCCCTATCCATTACTGTTGTTAAAAAGGATTGATTTTAATTTTGTCCTTGCTTCAGACCTTCAAGGTTTTTCCTTTTTCCTTTGTTGCTTTCTTCTAGATTCCTATTCCTTTACGTAATTAAAGATGGATCCAGTGGGTGGAGATATGTCGCCTATACCTACCAATAATAATAATAATAATAATAATAATAATAATAACAATAACAATACTCGTGGTAACCGACGGGACTCCTTGGAAACGGTACACCATCTCACCCCTCAAGGTATTCTGCGTACCTCACCTCCTTCTCCTGTTGCTGGTGGTCGCCGTCGTCCCTCAATTACCCCACCTACCTATGAACAACGTATTTCACAAGTCAGATTTAGTGATGAACCTCTTTTGCTGTGAACCAGGCCCCTGCCCCTTCTGCAACCTTGGCTCACCCCTCCAGCAGGTCCTCACTCACTAACAATGCTTCTAGGCCTCCTTCCCACCCTGTGCCTTCAATGCCTGCCTTTAACACGGGTCGTACCTCTGCCCCTGTCGGCCCTTCTGGGCGCCCTAGTGCAGTTCCCTTTTACCCACCTGCTTCCTGGTCCTACCCTGAGACGGCCTATGAGGCTGCCCAGGTCCCTACCCGTGTGGCTGATTTAGAAGTTAATAATGATTTCAGTACCATGCCCCTAGATGATAGGAATTATGATCATTTTGCCTACTCCTCTCTTCGTGAGCAATATACTGTTCCCTTCTCCTATGGGCACCATCCTGAAACGGTGGCTCCCTCTAGACCCCTACCCAAGACTTTTCCTATCCCTTCCTTCTATCCCGCTTATGTAGCAGTGGAAGATAGTGGCCCTATGGGAAAAACTGATTCTTCTAATCCCCCTAAGCCTCCTGCTCTTCCCCTCTTTGCCAACCTTCCTAAGCTGGATGTCAAGTCTACCCCTCAACAGTTTTTCACCTTCATTATGTTGCTCACCCAGAACACAGAGTCCTGGCAGAACCACAATAGGTGGCGCCTCTCTGATGCTGTACTAGTTCCTCATTATCTTACTACCTGCATTACTCCTGAGCTTGCTAACCTCATCCAGTGTGAGTCTCTTGCCTCTCATGCCTACCCAAACTCTGTAGCAGAATTGTTCAAGCGTTTAGAGAACCATTTAGTCCCTCCCGATGCAGATTGGCAGGATAGATTATCCTTTGGTACCTTGCAGCAGGGTACCAAATCCTTCAAAGAATATATGAAAGAGTTTGATGCCCAGATGGTACGAATTAGGGATTTGTCGGGCGCAGAAGTACGTGCCCGCTTCCTTCAGGGCCTCAGTAGACCCTTATTGCGTGAAGTCAAGCGCCAGTTCTCTGCCTACCGTTTTACTGACCTGCCCCTCAAGCATGTGCGCCAGCATCTTTTACGAGTAGCAGATTTCTTCTCCACGCCTTCTCTTCCTACCCGTTCCCGTATTAATAATATTAGCCTTACCCCTGAGGAGGAGAACTCCTATGTAGAAGAATTAGATATTTGTGTGACTGACCTTTCAGCTCTGGATGTCTCTCATATCACCTGCTATCATTGTAAGGAAGTAGGTCATCTTAAACGTGAGTGCCCCAAGTTCCTTTCGGGTGCTCCCCCTCATCCCGACGCTCGCCCTCCTCGTACCCCTCAGCGTGCTCCTATTCGTCCCACTTCAGGACGCATTCCTTCAGCTACCCCTAGTAGGCTGAATGCTGTGCAGACAGGATCCCCAGGGTTCCCCTATGATAATCAGGCTCCCGCACCCTCTTCAATCCCTCGTGACCCTCCAGCAGTGGCTTTTCCGCCAGGGTCTTCTTCGGGGTTAGTTCCTATGGATTTGGGGGGGAGGGGGAACAGTAGGCCTGTCAGCCGGGGGTAACCTGGACAGGTCCTTAGATAGTACCCCAGATAATAATTTTTGCTTGCCTGTTTTTATAACCTCTGTAGGAGCTGAATCATCCCTACCACTACGTGTGCGTCCTCTTATGTTCTTGAATGGTGGCTTAACCGTCCCTCATACTGTTGTAGACCCCTTCTTGCATGCTGATGAACTCTTGAATGTCTCTGTGTTAGTGGATAGCGGTGCGGCTAGCTCCTTTGTGAGCGAGGCCCTAGTTAGGCGTTTAGGACTAGTCCCTACCCCTCACACAAAAACTGTCACTGTCCATTATGCTGACGGTCGCACCAGTCATTCCCCGGGTACGGTGTCCCTTCCCCTGGTCATACAAGGACGTACGGTCAACCTGACGGCCACTATAGGCCCTATCACTACAGCTGATGTATTACTAGGATTAGATTGGCACCAGGATAATAAGATTACTATTAATTATGATACTATGGTCATTTGGTTTCCAGATAGCTCTTACTGGGTACCAGAACGTCATTATAGATTAGAAAATTTATCCTTGGTAGATATTACTCCTCCTACACCTGTTGATCCTCCTGTGAGACCTATACCTGAAGTATTAATGTCCAATGACGAATTGCGATCTGAACTAAAGGAATATGGATACCTATTATGTATGTTCCTTCAGTTAGAAGTACAAGAGATACCTATCACTAATAATAGTGTGGATATAGATGTAAATACAGTGGATACAATAGGAGTGGGATTTACTGAAAATGAAATAGTAAGATACATGGCTGTGATAGATTCCTCAAAAGTATTTGAAGAAAAGACTCCTTCTTATCCTCCTCCTCGTTCTGTTTTACACCGTGTAGTTATCAAGGACGGTGCAGTTCCTACGCACTCTCCGATGTATAGAATGGGCCCTACCGAATTAAAGGAACTAAAACAGATTTTAGTATCACTATTAGAAGCAGGATTGATAGAGCCTAGTAACTCCCCCTACTCCGCTGGTGTCCTGTTAGTTCCTAAGCCAAATGGCAAGTTTCGCCTAGTTACTGATTATAGGAAGTTAAACGATATTACTGTGAAGTCTAAATACCCTCTACCTCGTATTGATGATATATTTAATAAGGTTAAAGGTTCTACCTGTTTCACAGTACTAGATTGTGCGGATGGTTTTTGGCAACTACGTATAGCTCCTGAGGATTGCCACAAAACCGCCTTTGCTACCCCTTTTGGGCATTACCAGTTTAGAGTAGCGGCTATGGGACTCTGTAACTCTCCTGCCTCTTTCCAAATGTTAATGAATGAAGTGCTTAGACCTGTTATGGGAAATTCTCACCTTCCTCAAGTGTCCTCTGATTTAAAGGATCCTTCCTTCTCCTCTGTTTCTTTATCTGAGCATGACCGTTCTTGTGCTCAAGCTTACTTAGATGATATCCTTATTTATTCTCCTGATTTTGAAACGCACCTACGTGATTTAAAGAAAGTATTAGAAATCATGGCTGAAAATTCTTTATGGGCGCGCCGTGCTAAAGTTCGCTCTGGTAGGAGTGTCCCATTTTTAGGGCACGTTCTGTCAGATGCCGGGGTTGCTACCGACCCGGATAAGACTAAGTCAATTCAGGAATGGCCTACCCCTACCGACGTTAAAGGTGTACGTAGTTTTCTAGGAATTGCTTCTTACTATAGGCGTTTTATCCCGCGTTTCGCAACTATAGCAGCCCCATCTATTAAAGAAGGATATCCCCTTTGTTTGGAGTAGTGAATGTCAGTCGGCTTTTCAGTGTCTAAAATCCCTACTCCTCTCCCCTCCCGTACTCATCCTACCGGATACTACTAAACCCTTTGTTGTAGCTACAGATGCTAGCAAGGTAGCTATAGGGGGCGTCCTTCTCCAGGATCAGGGTCAGGGCTTACAGCCAATCGAGTATATCTCTAGGACAATGCTTCCTGCGGAGCGTAACTATCCCGTACACCAGCAGGAACTATTAGCTGTGGTGTATTGTTGCCACGCGTGGCAGCACTTTCTTAAAGGTGCTCAATTTGATGTTTGTCTGAATGAACCCTGTGAGATTGATCCTTATAGATTAGTTATCCAGACAGATCACCGTCCCCTTACCCATCTTCTCTCACAACCCAACCTTACCCCTCGTCAAGCGCGCTGGATGGAGTTTTTAGCACAGTTTTCCCCTTTTAAACTTCAGTATGTTAAGGGTGTAGATAACATAGTACCAGATGCACTCTCCCGTCGTGCAGATTACTCCTTTTTCGAGGACCTTGATGTTCTCAATACTACTCTAGTTCCTACTACTATGGGTGTAACCCCGTATGGTGAACTACCTGATGATGAATCCTATGCCTACCTCTTTCATACAGCTGTTCGCATGCCTGATCTCCTTTCTCACGTAGGACTCTCTCTCCCGTGTGAGGCCCTTCCTGTGGCCTCGGTGGGGGGGGAGGGGAAAAATAAAATTTCTATACCGCTTAGCCATGTAGCGACTAGGTCAGGAAAGTCTTATGAAAACATAGTCCCTCTAGGACCTCCCTGTTTGAATTGGGAGAGGAGACTAATGGGTTTTACACAATGCCTTGTGCTTGGCCTTGCTACCCACACACCTTGCAGGTGCTGAAAGAAAGAGAGGTTGAAGACAATTTACGTGGAAGAATAAATGGCTTTATTAGAATATAATAGTTGGAGAAGAGCTTGAATGGAGGTTGAATGGAGGTTGAATGGAGGTGAAATGGAGGTACCTGCCCTTAGGGGGCAGTTTCCTTTTATAACTTTTAGGCTAGGAAGGATGACATCAGCAATGACATCATCACAGAAGCTTGTAGAAACATCCTAGCATATTCCTAGCATATTCCCAGCATATTCTCAGTATATTCCAGGAATATTCCTGGCATATTCTTAGAACATTCCTAGAACATTCTAGACATGATCCAATGAGCTGGCATAATAGCTAGATGCCAAGTGTCTACATAATAATGTGCCACATAACATGATTAATAAAGTGACACATCTCTTCTCCTTGGAGTGACAAGTGTCATGCAATGAGTCTACCCACTTGTCATCATGTAAGTCATAACATGTGTCATCATGAGCTGCCAACACTTGTCAGCTCATGGACCAAACACTTGTCCAATAGGCCATAGCACCACTTGTCAATCAAATACGTGATGCTACTAGGCTGACTCAGGTTACAAGTCATCCATGTCCAAGTATAGGACTATGGCACATGAATATTGATCAGCTCATTAAGCCCAATTCATCTAGCTTATCAAAGCTATCAAATTCTCAGTCCATAAGTAATAAATCCAACAAGAAATAAATCAGGCTGGGATATGTTGTGGCCAGGTGGATATAATATCCCTAACACCCCCCTTAGCCACATGGGCACAATGCAAAAGATGTCTGGGTAGGTGGAATCTCAACACCCCCCTTAACCACATGCTCGTAGCATGCCGTCCAGTTGCTAGCATGGTGCAACTGAAAATGAAGACGCCGTCCTCGTGAAACGCTTGAAGCTCCAACATGCGGTCATGAGCCGCACTACCGCCACTGATCCGTCCCCCCCGGCAACGCGAATGAGTGTCCAACCATAGCAGCGACGCACTAGCTGCCCATCCTGGATGGCTGATACCCAACCCTTAGTTGGAAAAAGTGCTCTAGATGCTACATTCCCCCCTCACTCAAAGCGGCTGCCCATGGACACAATAGGGGCACACAGTCCCACACATATAATACGGCAACACATGCCAACAAAGAAAGTCCCTATGAGCTAACCCAAACGGTATAGAGGTAGGGCAACGGCAACAATACGTGCTGTACACACACGGAGCAACATAACATACGCCATCTCACACAATAAATGACACCAACATCACGTTTTACGCCAAATAAACGGGGTGAGCAAACAAACATATTGGCAACAAATGCCACACAAACAAGGTACAATACAACCTTCAACACAAAACACAGTGGCCATAACAGATAAACAAGCTTCATAGCAAAGAAAACAGGACGTGCAAAACATTACCGCCACAAAGGCGAACACAGGTAACGATTACTTCGTCACGATTCACAAATCAGTGCCCGAGAGTAAACATTACGTCCGACATTACAGGCTATGCCGAAATGCACAGCCGAATTCGACACAAAGGACGTAAACACTTGCATAAAAGCAATGCTCTCAGCACAAAACAAAATAACACACGCGTCACAGGCACTTTACTTACGAAAACAAGTCGTAGACGACGATACAACGGCGCTTCACTACGCCGCAGACCAGTGCCACAAATAGCGTGCAAAAACTCTGGATATACACTCCAGGTACGTAGAAAACGTCTCGTGGGAACAATACCAAAATGCGTGGGCCATTGCCACTGAACGCATGGCAAAATAAGCACATAATTGCTGGAAGAACACAAAGAAAGAACCAGAGAACGCAGGCTTACGGCGCCTCACAAATTCCAGCAAACACGACACAAAAGTCGACATACAAGTTCATTTCCCACAGACAAAACATTAGGGCAACCTTGAGAAGTGGGGTCTGTGCATCCTGGGCGACAATTTCCAAGGGTCGTTGCAGCTAGCGCAATTGCAAATGCCATGGCCTGGCCGAACACCGTCAACTGACCGACGTGATGCCTTGGCAGCATTTTGCAGTCGACTTGACCGTTGGTGCTTGACCGCACTTTGGCTGACAGGTCGCTGTCCACGTCGTTGTCGGCTCGCTCGAGGCCTCGCGCCAGCACCGGACTTGGCAGTCCAGGACTTGGAAAAATTTTGCAGCTTGGTCGATTTCGCCCTTGCGCCACGAATTTGTTCCCCCTCAGTTAGGCTGGCAGCGTTCATGCGCCGCGCCTTTGGTCTGGTCGCCGGACTTTGGTTACTAGCACCAGTATCACCTGGTATGCTGGCGGCGACAACGCGCTCCGCCTGCACTGGGCTGTTCTGGACCGCAGTTTCTGGAAGTACTTCAGCGTCTGACACGGACTTCTCCATTGCGCTGGAAACTTCTCGAATTGGCGTGAACTTCCACTGGGCCGGCGCAGAGTATATAAAGCCACGCAGTGTGCGAGTAATGCCCAGTAGGCCGCCCCCGATCCCGCATACACGGGCAAGCATGGCCAGTATGACCGTTAGGCCCACGGCCAGCCACTCCGCCGCGTGTCCCGAGGCACGTGAGATGCTGCGCTCGCTGCTCGCCATTTTCTGCCCTTGACAGGCAGCGTCGTTCTTGAAGCTCGTCGCCGACGATTTCAGCTCTGGGATGGCGTCCATCGCTGCGTCCGCACCGTGCGCGGGCAAAAAGTAGGTGTTGTTCCTCGTCCCGATGCTGCAGTGCCTGCTGTCCAGCACAGCAACCCGCTGGGCGAGGTCGACCTTGTGGCCATCCTTGACGAGCTGGCCGACTGATAGAAGTCGGGTGCTCAGCCTGGGAACGAGCAGCGCGTTTTGGAGGTGCACGTCCGCGTCCTGACCCGGCAGCTTCAGTTTGACAGTCCCGATGGCTGTCGCCTTCAGTTGGCCGCCTGAGCCGGCGATTTCCCTGTCATGAGGGTGCAGGCACACGAAGTCCGACGGGCATGGCGTCATGTGACAGCTCGCTGCGGAATCCAGCACCCAGCTGGTCGGTGCTTTCTTTTCATACTGCGTGAGTGCAGCAGCATCCGACGGCGATGGCGACTCGGCGATGGTGGCGAAGACGAAGCCGGACCGCTCCGCAGCCTCCTCGGTGATACGCGCCTCGCTGGCACCTGGTGAGTGCTCCTTTCTCGCTTGGTTCCGTCGCGTTGCCTTGTTCTTGCGTTCTTGCTTCAGCTCCGGATGCTTCTCCCAGCACTGGGTGTCCACGTGCCCGGCCTTCTTGCAGTAATTGCACCGCCTCTTTCCTCCACTTTTCTTCGTAGTAGTGTGGAAAACCTGGCCGTTAGGGGAGCCCTCCTTCTTTGCTTGAGCAGAACGCCTTCCGTGCAGTAGCTCCTCCGCCTCCAGCAGCGCAGTCTTGACCTCCTTTAGCGAATCCTCCTCTCCAGTTAGGACCTTGACCAGGTCACAATAGGCCGATGCTAAGGCCTTCAACACAGCCTTGATTTCTTCCCATTTCCTCAGAGACCGCCCATCAAACGTTGTGATGGACTTGCTTGTTGCCCGGAATTGCTTGTAGCACGCTTCCTTGGTAGCCATGGTGTCTTCAGTCGCCAATGGAACTGGATGTCTCTGGGTTCACAGTGGTCTTCTTGTTCCTCAGTAACAAACCTCCGATACCATGTTTGAATTGGGAGAGGAGACTAATGGGTTTTACACAATGCCTTGTGCTTGGCCTTGCTACCCACACACCTTGCAGGTGCTGAAAGAAAGAGAGGTTGAAGACAATTTACGTGGAAGAATAAATGGCTTTATTAGAATATAATAGTTGGAGAAGAGCTTGAATGGAGGTTGAATGGAGGTTGAATGGAGGTGAAATGGAGGTACCTGCCCTTAGGGGGCAGTTTCCTTTTATAACTTTTAGGCTAGGAAGGATGACATCAGCAATGACATCATCACAGAAGCTTGTAGAAACATCCTAGCATATTCCTAGCATATTCCCAGCATATTCTCAGTATATTCCAGGAATATTCCTGGCATATTCTTAGAACATTCCTAGAACATTCTAGACATGATCCAATGAGCTGGCATAATAGCTAGATGCCAAGTGTCTACATAATAATGTGCCACATAACATGATTAATAAAGTGACACATCTCTTCTCCTTGGAGTGACAAGTGTCATGCAATGAGTCTACCCACTTGTCATCATGTAAGTCATAACATGTGTCATCATGAGCTGCCAACACTTGTCAGCTCATGGACCAAACACTTGTCCAATAGGCCATAGCACCACTTGTCAATCAAATACGTGATGCTACTAGGCTTGACTCAGGTTACAAGTCATCCATGTCCAAGTATAGGACTATGGCACAGAATATTGATCAGCCTCATTAAGCCCAATTCATCTAGCTTATCAAAGCTATCAAATTCTCAGTCCATAAGTTAATAAATCCAACAAAAATAAATCAGGCGGATATGTTGTGGCCAGGTGGATATAAATCCCTAACACCCCCCTTAAGCCACATGGGCACAATGCAAAAGATGTCTGGGTAGGTAATCTCAACACCCCCGAACTTAACAGCATGCTCAGCATTGCCGCCCAGTTGTAGCATGGTGCAACTGAAAATGAAGACGCCGTCCTCGTGAAACGCTTGAAGCTCCAACATGCGGTCATGAGCCGCTACTACCGCCACTGATCCGTCCCCCCCCGCAACGCGAGATGAGTGTCCAACCATAGCAGCGACGCACTAGCTGCCCATCCTGGATGGCTGATACCCA
>RPFO01002301.1:0-22642 GCA_009746045.1 Mesostigma viride | reverse complement strand
GACTGAAAAGATGGCCCAGAACTCGTGCAATACTTCTATGGCATCAAGTTTGCTCAACATGCCCGGGGAGTTCCTCCTCCTCGCGACTCACAAGGGACTACTACATTTCGCCGCCTGGACACCTTTTTTAGCGGGGAATGTGGTGCGCCCAATTTGGTGACGGAGGCAGTGCTTCGAAGCTTCCGCTACTACGGAGAGTCCTGGCTAATCGTACCGGTCCCTTCCAATAAGTTTGCGTCGGAATCCGATGGCAATCTCGGCGGAGGATTCTTCAATATATTCTTGGGACGGAAATATGCTTCACGCATTTATGACGACCGTACCAAAGTGCAAAGACCTAGCAGGACGATTGCGGGTGTAGCCTACCGTTAAGAACAAACAAAGAAGCCAAGCTCAGTTGTGAATGTTGTGAATTGTGGCGTAGGTGAGGCTGCAAACGCTCGGTGCGCTCATGGCGGTCGGGAGCCCGAGATTTCCTGGAATCTACCCCCCCCCCCCCCCCCCGAGAAGGTACGCCCAGTTTGAAATTAAGCCTTGTTCAGTCTTTCAAATTTGCCGTCTTTTCCTTGTCTAGTCGTTTGAATTTTCCGCATTTCACCTTGGTGCAGCATTGGTCGGACAGCCGAGCTCACGAGCCGGTGCCACTCCTGCACGAAGGCTAATAGTGCTTACGTTATTTACAGCCGGGCAGCAATCTGCGAGAAACATCAGCGTCTTGCCCCGCTTCCGGCTTTGAATGCGATAGGCTTTCTCTGGCAAGCAGCCGGCTGATATCCGAGCTCGCAAAAACATCTGAGATAAGCCAAAGCCATGGAGGTCGTCAATTCATTTCTAACTCGGATGCTCAGCCCTGATACGCAGAAGGCCCTGCTGATGATTGGGGGCGTCGAGGTGAGTGCATGTTTTTCAAGGCTGCTTCTTGTGCCGCCGTTGCAGGGCGCTCGGCAACACGGGGTTTTCTAATCCGTCGTCGTCGTCGGATAAACTAATTGTCGAACGCGCTATTGCAGCTGCGCATGGCCCGCTAGCCGTCGGCTCCTTGGGGGTTATCACCGGAATATACATGATTAGGCCGACTATCCGTAACATCAAGCATAGCATTTTGGCTTCGCTTTAGTAACATGTCCTGGAGCATGATACGTGAGACATGGTACAACATTGCCAAATTTGGTCGGCGGTATACTGCGCTTGCATTCTCGTGCTCGACGTCACCAGTTTTCAGGACTTTGTAAAGAGTTACAACGAAAGCGATTCTCGTCACATGACCATAGTGAGCTGTTTTATTGTTGGTGACATCACACTGCAACATTTTAGGTTACACGATTCCTTTTATTTTGTATTTTTCCAACTTGTCATTTGTCAAAGAGGTTGCTTTCCTCAACCAGCAATGTGTTTCCTCTCCCGTTGGCAAATGCTGGTGGGGCGACATTGCAGGTGAATCCAGGGCCTCCAGGGCCTCCTGAAGCCAGAATTGACAATGACTACGGCGTTGATGTGCTTGCATATGGTAAGCCAAATATTGACACCTGAGTGGCTGGCCCACCCTCCACCTGCCCAAATAAAATTGCCACCACACCCCGGCCCCTCGATCAATTCACCGCTTAGTCACCCACCCGCCACCCTGGCCACTCACCCACCCATGCACCCTCCCGCCCGCCTGCTCGCCACAGGCACCGGCCTGCTCCCATGGCCAGGCACCCGCCTGGACCAACTGCCATGCAGACTGCCAATCTCTGCAAAAAGCTCATGCATTATAATCAGATTTTATGCGATGCAAAAGAACACAAGCCACTTTGAAGTAGCAGCATGCCATTTGACACTTACCCTACCATAACATGTAATTTCTCGGACTTTGCCTGGTTGCCTCGATCGCAGGGTGGGGCATCCTTGCTGGCCTGAACGCGAGCTTGCCACCGGATGCGATTGACACGTCCAAAAGGGTGCCACTGAACCTGTCAAAGTTTCCGGAATGTCTCGTCTCCAACCTGCGAGCAGTAGCACGTGCGGTGGACTGCATCTCGCAGTCTGGCCCTCACAAGGGAGAACCCAACGTCTCATGGTTTCTCAGTGACCTCTTTCAGGGGAAGCTTACAACCCCGATCGTGCAAGACAACCGTCGGCTGCAAAAGGAGAACGAGGAGCTGAATGGGGACAAGGCAGCGCTGCAAGTGGAGAACGAGGAGCTGAAAGCATTGGTCAGAGAACTGCAAGCACAGCTCAAGGGAGCGGAACCTGGACAGACGTCTCCTCCCTCCCCAACTGCCATGTCGCGCCCCGGTGTGCAAGCCAACGCCGCCGTGCGCACCCAAGCGGCTGGGCCCTCCCCAACTGCCATGCCCCGCCCCGGCGTGCCAGCCAACGCCGCCGCGCGCACCCAGGCGGCTGGGCCCTCCCCAACTGCCATGCCCCGCCCCGGCGTGCCAGCCAACGCCGCCGCGCGCGCCCATGGGGCTGGGCCCTCCCCAACTGCCATGCCCCGCCCCGGCATGCCAGCCAACGCCGCCGTGCGCACCCAGGCGGCTGGGCCCTCCCCAACTGCCATGCCCCGCCCCGGCGTGCCAGCCAACGCCGCCGTGCGCACCCAGGCGGCTGGGCCCTCCCCAACTGCCATGGCCCGCCCCGGCGTGCCAGCCAACGCCGCCGTGCGCACCCAGGCGGCTGGGCCCTCCCCAACTGCCATGCCCCGCCTCGGCGTGCTAGCCAACGCCGCTGTGCGCACCCATGCGGCTGGGCCCTCCCCAACTGCCATGTCGCGCCCCGGCGTGCCAGCCAACGCCGCCGCGCGCGCCCAGGTGGCTGGGCCCTTCCCAACTGCCATGCCCCGCCTCGGCGTGCCAGCCAACGCCGCCGTGCGCACCCAGGCGGCTGGGCCCTCCCCAACTGCCATGCCCCACCTCGGCGTGCCAGCCAACGCCGCCGTGCGCACCCAGGCGGCTGGGCCCTCCCCAACTGCCATGTCGCACCCCTGTGTGGCAGCCGGCCCTGCCACCACGCCTATCTATGTGGCTCCACCCTACGTGCAGCAGCCTCCTGCTGTGGTATTCGGTTCCTACCTGGGCGCGCTGGCTGGGTGTCCTACGCAGCATCCAAGCGGTCCCTCCCAGCCTATGGCATGCTTTCTGCCCGCTGCGATGGCCAGCCCAGCCTTCCCTACCATGCGCTCGGATGCTCAGATTGGGATCGCGGCCCTGCCACACCCAGCAGGAACTCAGGACAGCAACAGCTTCTACGCACCACCCATGCAAGGCGGAGCCAGCCACACACCTGCCACTGGCACAGCCATCACGTCTTCAACAAGCATGCCTGGAAGTCACCATGCCATAGAAGGACAGACCAGCGGGTGTGTCCCCATGGACGCAGCTCCCACAACCGCGCCTGCACAAAGCACAACCGGGAAAAGGAAGGCGGCGGACGTGGGTCGCACAGCGGCGGAGGTTGAGCATGAGAACATGAACCGACTGCAGAACCTTCGAGCCAAGGTCAGGAGGTTTCTCATAGATGAGCACAGGAAGCGCTCGGGCCATGCATCGGAGTCTAAGGGGGACCTCAACCTGGTGCAAAAGATGAGGAAAATGGAGGACATCTTAAGACAGCTGGAGGCATCGGTCAACGTGAACAGGGCCACCTACCGAAATCTGTGAGTCTTCCATTGGGCGATGCATGCCTGTTAAGACGCAGTAATGGCAGCTTGCAGTACATTGCCACCCATCATGGTTCATTTGTAGTGTGATTCTAACAACAACTCACACGTGGACTGCCACTCGTGTCTGCTGTGCATGTGACTTACCTTGTTGATGCTTGGGCAGCCTTGAGGCTGCCCGCGGCGCAATGGTCAACGAAGTGAAAGACACCTTTAAGGAAGTGGCAGCTGCAGTTGAAATAGCTGCTCGCATGGGGCTAAATGACCGCGGGAACACCAAGTTAAAGCAGCATTTGAGTCTAGAACAGGTGCTCCATTTGGCCGGGATGGAAGAGATCAAGGCGGCCCGGCTGAGCCGTGTCTTGCACAAGAGTATCCGGTCCAAGCTCAGGAGAAGCGGACGGATAGCGCAACAACGGTACTACAATGGGCAAGTAGAACTCTGGGTGCACATGCGCGATGTGGGCCATGTTACAGTCGAGGCATTGAAGGCCCTCCGCAAGGCACTGCCCCGGTTCATCCCATGCGAGGAGCGGCTCAGCAGAGCACGCAGTATGCTGAACAGCAAGGCCGCCAAGCTGTTTCCAATGTTCCACTGCCTGCCTAAGTCCGTGGCATCCGAGGCAGACGATGAACATGTGGGGAAGACGGGCGTCGCCATCCCCTTGATACGCGCCATTCAGGTACGTACCTGATGAAAACAATGTGCATTGAATCCATTAAGATAACATGTTTAATGCACAACTTTCAGTACATAGGCAAGTCTCTAGCTCAGAGTTGTTTGAAGGCGCACATTGCAATGGGCAGGCAAGGCTACGATTTTACAAGTTCTAAGACATGCCAGTTGCGCTAAGCTGCCTTTTCTTTTTCATGTTACTGTCTTGTTGCTGCAGCTGTGGTTTGGCAAGATCGTTGAAGATAACCCGGATGTCTTCACCGACCTTGACAACATTGTTGGCAAGCTGTGTATCACGGGAGATGGGACGGTGGCAGGGCGGAAATGGCACGCCATTACTCACATGATGTTCCGGTTTGTGAACGATGGCCTTGAGCACATGTGGCAAAGTGCCAAGCACCATTTTTCAGTCGGGCTGTTTGACGGCGGTGACTGCAGGGAAAACCTGAAGGCAAACGCACGAGAGATATGGCGTGCAGTAACGTGGCTTCTTAGCAACAAGCTTCCCATTTTCGTAAAGGGGAAGGAGCGCCTGGTCACAATTCAGGTCATCCTGCCGGGTGACATGAAGTTCCACTGGGAAGTCCTCGCCATTGTTTGGCGACAGGACCACATGTTCTGCCCCCTGTGCACTATTCGAACGGAGGACCTGAAATACCTGTATGAGTGGGTCGAGCCCCCTGAGGGCCAGTCCCTAAAGCAGTTTGTTGAACACTACGACATGGACATCCCCGAGGTGACGGTTCTGAACCCTCTACAGCTTGCGGACCGCGAGGAGGCTGCCCTGGCAGAGGAGAATTACACAGCCAACACCAAGGGCGTGCGGTAAGTTCAGCACATTGAACTCCCCATGATCGCATCGTGCATGATCGTGTCCATCTTATTATTAACAAGCAAGTGCTTTTCTACATATAACCATGTCCTTAAAAAATGCCCACTTGCTACGTGATTGTACGCCTGCTCCGTGCAGCCCACCGGAGGAAAGACTGTGCAAGCTGGCAAGGTACCTACCTAACTCACAGGGAGACGGCATTCTCTTTCCAGCCAACGCAGGCTTCCTGCGTGTTTGGAGGAAGTGTGATGTTCGCCAGGACTACCCCCACTCCCTCGTCCCCGGGATCCAGGCCGAACAGCTTGGCTTTGATGCCGAGCATTACCCCATGAGGATCGGTGAGGCGATGATGAAGTTCATCCTGGAAAAGGCGCTGCATGGTGGAGGGGGGAAAGCGGCAGGGCATGCACGCATAGATGCCCTCAACCAAGCTTACAAAGATGCAAAAGTGCCATTTCAGTACAGGCTAGCAAAAGAGGGTGAGCCGAGCACCGGTGGCTATGCATCGGTCGGCTTGGACGGGAACCAGATCAGGAAGCTTGCGGCGACTCACAAGCTGTGGTTGCAGGTCGCCGAGTCGTGGAGGGAGGAGATCGGCGAGTGCCCATTGCTGTCGCAGTCTTGGGAGCTCTTCCACGAGCTGATACTGGCTTCCCGGGAGGAACACCTTGACTCAGAAGGGCAGCGGGACTTTTGGCTGAAGGCCAAGCGCTTCATCCGCACCTTTTTCCTGATGTAAGTGGTGCTACCAAACAACATCAGACATTTAGGGAGATATGTTATGATGATGTGGTATAAGGGTGATCCTGTGGCATGGTGTCTAGGAAAGGGAGTATCCATACACAAGTGACTAATAACCACTCACTGGGAAATTACATCGCTATGTTCCCGCCTGCAGGGTTCCCTCCAAGAATGCGGGCGGCTTTTATTTGCACACAATCCACGCGCACGCGCGGATGGTTTTGGAAGCCTACTTATCCCTTTGGAGGTGTGCGCAAAGCGGGACAGAGGGCCACCACAAGGATTTTAAGGAGGTCTACAGGCATTCCACCGGCTTCGGTGGGGCAGCAGGGACAACCGCGGGTGCTGTGATCAGCCGTCCTGCCCCAGACGATAGAGAAAAGCTGGGGCTGAAAGGTAGCCAGGGGGTTCAGCGACAAAAGGGTGTCTACAAGAAACAAGGAAGCTGCCCCATGCAAAAGTTCTTGGAAAGGCAAGGACGCATGTGGGCGTTCACAGCGCGCGACTACATCTCCCAGCCGGGGTTTTACACCTGGCTGGAAAATGACAAAACACCATGGTTGGTTTATCCGGAGTGGGATACCGACCACGACCGGGTGATGCCCCCCCACGGTGACGGCGATGATGACACTCATGACTGCGACAGTGGGAGTGAAGGTCTTTCACAAGACATCGAAGATGAAGACGCGGACACCGAACGGCAGGTAATGCAAACATCCCAACACGTCTATGCAGATTGTACTTACCTCAGTTTTGCATGTTGTCTTGTTCCCCATGGGCTGAAGATGTCCACAGCATGCTCGATGGAGCCTGCGAACCAGTCGACCACCAAACTTCCCACAAAGTACCGCACCCAGCACGTTGCCAAATACACACACACACATGTACCCTTGCGCCCCAACCTCCCCTCCCTCCTCCCTCCTCCCTCCTCCCTCCTCCCTCCTCCCTCCTCCCTCCTCCCTCCTCCCTCCTCCCTCCTCCCTCCTCCCTCCTCCCTCCTCCCTCCTCCTCCTCCTCCCTCCTCCTCCTCCTCCTCCTCCCTCCTCCCTCCTCCCTCCTCCCTCCTCCCTCCTCCCTCCTCTCCTCCTCCCTCCTCCTCCTCCCTCCTCCCTCCTCCTCCTCCTCCTCCTCTCCTCCTCCCTCCTCCTCCCTCCTCCCTCCTCCCTCCTCCCTCCCCCTCCCCTTCCCCTCCCCCTTCCCCGTTACCCAGCCGCCTACACACTTGTCACCAATGCACCACCCAGAGTACACCAATGCATCCAAGCGCCCATTTGCCTTCCCACCCACCCGACCAATTCATTCAGCAATTGATGCCAGATGCGGCTTGCCAAAGGTTGTTGGTGTTCATTAAGCGTCTTTGTACTACTGAAATTGCAACCGATATACTAAACTAATGCTGCCACTTGTACCTGGTGGGTGTCATTTGAATTTGTTGCAGGCACACTACGCCAGCCTCTACGAGGTTCCTGATGACGAGATGAACGTTTAAAAGTTCTTTATTCATGTATCATGTAGTAGTAGTTGTTGTTGTTGTGTCCCACGCCGCACATGGGCAGCAGAGAATCTATAGTGGCATCATGTAGTTAGAGACATTGTACACTGGATGCCTTAACCCAATAGGGTATAATGTAACCAGCGCTTTAGCCGGACCTATGGGCCGCCTGAAACCTCTTCACGGTCTCTTCTATCTCATCGGTACGGCGCGTCCACCAGATTGGCAGCCCCGTGCTCTTCTTGGCGACGCAGTCCTCCAGCCACAGCCTGTACAACACCAGGCATAAGCAGGCAACAGCCTGTCATTGTAATGGGAGGAAAGAACTCTTCACTTGATGCCTGACAACGACGCTTTTCGTTTTGCATTCGTATATATTGCTGTGGTTGGATGGTGCATTTTTTAAATCAAAGTGTTTGCCGACGTACGCTCATTAGAATGCGTCTATCAAGTGCGTGCAAATATCACAAACCATTTTCTTTACAAAAAGCCCTTTGATACCCACGGATGCAGGGGGGCAGTTGAGCAGGGCAACCATGCTTACTTGATATGCGGTGTAGCGTACGGGAAGAAGCGCATCTTCACTTTTCCGTAGAATTCGAGGCAGCCGTCTCCTTTCCACGGCAGTTGCCACCACGTCGGCGTCACTACCGCCTTCAATGCCTCGGAGGCACTGGGGCTCTCCCATTCAGCCTGCGCGTACATGCGAACACAACCACAGCATGACATAGAATTCAAGTGAGAGAAATGAATACTGAGAATTGTCTCTAATGAACCATTACATGACATGTAAATAACCCAGCAAGCACAATTAGTTTATTTACAACACCATGGAGAAAAACCCACCTCCAGCATTTGCCGCTCGCCCCTCCGTACAGGCTGAAAGCACCCGAGGATGCCTTGTGGGAGTGCGTAAAAGCACATCGCCGGCACCCGGATGCTCAGCCACGACCCATTCTTTGTGGGCTTGCGGCTGGCCTCCATGCTTGAAAACCGCTGCATCAGCTCGGTCATGATGCTCGCCTTCAGGTGCAACATGAGCGCATGGCACGCCACCTGGCTGCCACCGCCAGTGGCTACCAGAGCCAGGGTGGGCAGCCGGGCGTATAGCTCATGCGCATTCGGTTGGCGGATGTGGCGGAACCGGTTGGCCCGGGGACAGTAAAAATACTGCACGTACGACAATGGAGTATGGGTCAGGAGTTCGATTTTTCAGCGCCCATGGTGCCCGGCCGGGGGTCTCGTATCCAACAGGGTCTAAAGCCTCACAAACACAATATATCCAACAAGGACCATGCACGTCTTACTAATCCACAACGATGGCATGAAGAAACCAGAATGATTTACCTCGACCAGGTAGTCGACGTTTTGCCCGAGCTCGGTGTCGTGACAGGAGCGGACCTCGAGCATCTTAGTCACTGCGCGAAGTGGAAAGGCCACCCGCATCTCCGTCACCAGCAAGGTGAGAGGATTTTCGGGCCAATCTATGGCATCCCATGCATCCTTGGAAACGCTTTCGTCTGCAAGATACAAATACCCTATCACTACTACCCCGTCCTTCGCCGTGGCAGGGCCGCATTTCATTTCTACGCCCCGCGGCAGGGGGGCGTCCCAGTTGACAATCTCCGTCACCTCCGCAAACAGTGATTCACCGTGTGGGTCACAAACCTCTACAGAACACCCAGGGGCAATGGATGCAGTGCCCCTTTCTGCAGCAAACGTGACTGTCCACTTTCCTCCCTCTACCCCCTCACTAGCACGGTACCCTGGCGACCAGGGATAGCCTGCAGTCTGCGGATCTAGAATGTAAGTGGCGTTCTTTACCTTCAGTTTCTCGTACCTGGTTGCTTCTATGTACACCTCAACGCCACCATCTTCGTCAGCATCCTCGACGTCTGCATTGACGGTTTCTACCACAAGGCCGCCACCTGCTGGCTCCTCCACCTCCATGTCCTTGTCAGTTAAATAATCCTCCATCCATCCAGGGGGTTTCCTTGCCCTCCCACTCCTCTCTCTCTCCGCCATATTTATAATCTATATGCAGACGATGTTTGTGTTTTCAATTCCTTCTCTAACTTCTTAATTAAAACCTGGGCCGCGTGCAGTAAACAAGCCAACACCGTGCTGTATCGCGTCCGAACCTGATTCAGCTCCGTTCTCTCCATTTTATTGAAGTGGCAACGTCGATGGCAGCTTTCCAGCAGTTTCCAGCTGCAAACTTGACATACATTATGCATGGTCAGCGCGTAAAGCTGGACACGTGGTGGAGACGCAAAAGCCGGCAATCCACGTTATGATATGGGAAGATTTTACAAGATTTTTTCTCGTCACGCTCGCGGACGGCAGCCGTACATCCGAAAGTAGTACACCTTGTAACCGGTGCTGAACAAATCTGGTCATCGAGATTTACCCCGGGATCCTCCAGCTTCGACACCAGTAAAATGAGTCCAAATGGCGCAATTCTAAATAACAAGTGTTGCTTTGGCTGCTATCCGACGGTGCTCCCCATCCTAACTGCCGCCGTATTGACGGAACCACATTCTCGCATATGTTGAGTTTTCGCGGCGGCGAAATGTAGTTGAGATAGCTATGCCTGTCTGCCTATCCAGGGAGTGCATCACCAGCCAAGAGAGCCACTGTAAAAATGCCAAGGTAAACCGAGGTTCCATGTTGTTCCATCATCATCGCCCACTCAGAAAAAAAAAAAACAGCCAGGCTGGGTCAACTGAGCTCAGGTCACCTGCAACCTGAGGAGTGACAGGAGGCAGGTTTATTGCACCCTGCACTGTCCATGTTGCACCTGCACAACATGTGAGGACCACACTAGGAGTTAATTTGAAGCCCCCGTAACCTGTCCGGTAACTTCGACGCCCCCGTAACCTGCCCGGTAACTTCGACGGGCCAGGTTACGGGTCCGTATTCGTTGGCGGTTTGGGTTACCGGACCGGTTACGGTACCATTCGGAATATTGGCCCCGAGATTCGGTACGGCCCAGTAACTGGGCCGGTTATGTTTACGGGGGCGTGAACGGCTTCGGTTCAGGTTACGTTGGGGTATACGGGACGGGTCAGGTAGTGGTTACGGCGCCATAGCTGCCCCAATATTAGGCACTGGGGTGGTTACGGAGCCGTTATCGTTAACTGGATCGTAAACCGCGACATAGCTGGCAGCTCAGCTTGTTCGTTATAATATTCCCGAAAACGTTAGTGTTTTCGTTTTTTGAGTTTCGCTTTTAATTGTCCGGCATTGACGTGAATAAATATGGGGGTGCGAAATCCGTCTGTTTCTTGCTTCATGCAATGCATATCTTTGTCGTCAGATAATCAGCTCTTTAGGCTATGCCCGACCTTCCTATACTGCCAGCCTGCGGCAATGAGCCAGCAGAAGATATGGCGTGCCCAAGATTCCGCGCGAAGGCCGCTAATGGTCTTCCGGATGTGCAGTAAGTGCGGTAAAAGCTGCGAAAATTGCTTATAATGCCTGTAGGAAGCTCTTTGCGACAGTGTTTCCAAGCGAGTTCATTGTTCTTTTGACGCCAGATACAAAAGGCAAAGGGGGGCATCGTTTTTATTAGTCGGCAGTGCGGTTTCGAGAAGTGATGAGTCGGGCAGACGACCTCGCCACGACACCCTCGGCCCAAGCTTCGCATATCCCGGCAGCCATAAAGAAGCGCAGATTAAGCCAGGTGAGCGAGCCAGAGGGCCCAGAATCGTTGCTAACGCAAGGCAGCTTCTAAAAGGGTAGAAAGCTGGGTTGTTAAGACTTTCTCAAGAGCATGGTGCAGTGGTTATTGCCACCTTGTCCAGAGATTTGCCCTTGTCTTTCTGATTTAAAGACTGTTTTAAAGAGGGATGGGAGAACGTTTCCAACGTTGTAGCTTATTCATTACTGTGAAGAAAGAGCCTTTTCAGTTGCTGACAATGAGATGGAAGCTGTCTCATGCAAATTAACCAGGCAATGCAAGTGATGCAAGGTGAGGCCATGCATGGCTGATATTGCCTTCATGCGTGAGTTGAGCAGGAGACTGGCTGGGTGTGTGGCTGGCTAGGTGAGCGGGGCGTGTATGGGGTGTTGCAATGGTGAGGGCATGCGAGGCGGGCACATGCCTGGCTGGTTTGGGTGTTGGGTAGTTAGGTGGTTCGGTGATTGTGTTGTTGAGTGGTTAGGTGGTTAGGTGGTTGTATAGCTGGGTGATTGGTTGTTTGGTTGTTTGATTGCCCAGAGAGCCTTGGGTGGGAGGCTTGGGCTATAGATGCTTCAAGGGATGCCTAGGCGTGGGTGGGTTCAATGGCAGGTGGGTGGCTGATAGGTGGATGCTTTGGTAAATGGCTGGCTGCGTAGGTGGGAGCACAGGCAGTTGGAGAGGGTGGGTGGCTGGCTGGCTGGTCATGGTGGGTGGATGAGTGCAAGGGCGGTCGGTTATTGGCAGATGCCCAGGTGGCTGGGTGATGATAGGCTTTGGGGACTTTGAAGTGGGTGGGTTGTTGGATGCATGAGTGAAACAACTGCACGTTTTTGAGGGTGGTGTGTTGGTGGTTGGTTGGTTAGGGATGTATGTGTGTGTGTGGGTTGGTGGGTGGGCCATTGGTGGCTGGTGGCTGGTGGATGTGTAGATGACTAGATGTGGGTGGGTGGGCGAAGGGACGGGTAGATGGACGGGTGGGCGCACAGATATGGATGCGTGGATGGGTTTATGGTTGGGACCGACTCACCTATCACGGGTGAAGGGCTGTGCAGGTTTGGGGTGAGGTAGGTGCCGGGGTGCTGGCTGAGAAAATGCATGTGTGGGTGGGTCAGTGGGTGGGTCAGTGGGTATAAGGGTGTGGGGGCAGTGAATGGTTGAGTGGGTAGGTGCGTGGGTGGGTCAACTGTGGGTGGCCGGACGGGTGCATATGGGGCCAGCTGGCTGGGTGTTTAGGTGGTTGGGTGGTTGGGTGGTTGGCTCATTGGATGGGGGAATGCCTGCTTATTACCTAGTTGGTGTGTGGGTTGCGCAGGTGCCTTGGTGGGTGGGTGGATGTCCAAGTGGGTTGGTAGGTGGTTGGGTGCCTAGGTGCACGCATGGTTGTATAAGTTGGGTAAGCACGTGCGCGGCTGGCTTGGTGGGTGGGTCACTGGGTGGGAGGACAGGTGGCTGTCTGGGTGCACGGGCGCGCGAGTGTGTGAGCAGTTGTGTGGGTGGGTGGCCAGGTGGCTGCATGGGTGGGCGACTGCATGGGTGGCTTGGTGCGCACAAAGTGCAAGAGATGGAGACATGGGATATGCCAATGCCATATCATGTGAGCATACGTGGATGCCAGGTGACATGTGCCAGCGTTGGGGTCACTGCACCTTGATATGCTCGCTCGGCATATTCTCGACATGTATTACTGTACACGCAGTGTATATCATGCATGGTGCGTGTTGGTAGCATTCAAATGGCTGTGTTAGTGATGTGGCATGTATTATTCACCTTTCCTTCCCATTTTGCAATGTGCCAAGTAGTTTAGAGGCACGGTGTCATGGGGTATACATATGGACATGCACTGCACATCACAGCTTTGTGGCATACTGGCAATGCCTACCTTACATGATGGATTCTGCTAGCAATGGTCACCACTCAGGCATTCACATGCACCAAGGTTTTGCACACTGTTTGTACTAGTCATTCTTGAGTTGCCTGCAAAGATTTAAATGATGCGCCCCAGCTTGGAGAATGTTTTGGTGGGTAATGTTGTTAAAATTGTGGGTAAAAAAGCAAAAAATGGTGACAATTGCTGGCAAATGTCACCATTTTGGGCTCTGCATGATCTGAATTTCTGCTCATGACTTGTTGAGACCTTGCTTCAGGTGCTGGCATGATGGCAATAAGTTTTGGTGGCATTCTGACATTATTTGGGTTAAATATTGATTTTAAATGGCCATTAATGACAAATGCTAGCAAAATTTTGCTAGCATTTGTCACCAACTAGGGCTCCAAATGGCGTAGAACTTTGTACAAGGTCAGAACAACTATTATTCATCACCACTGCAAAGTTACAGCATAATCTGAGATCAACTATTGTTTCTATGCAAGTGCAAGTGGTTTAGGTGGCCAGTTTTGGCCTTGGATCTGGAGTTAACTTAAGCAGGGAGTACCATGTAAACTTAACATTTTGACTCAACTACTCCACCACTAGCCAGACACATCCCGGGGAGTGGTGGGATCCAATCCTAGGTCAATCGGACAATAAACTTGCCATGGGCCATAATTTATGTAAAAAAAAGGCCATTTCAAGGTGTTGTGTCCATTGGCCATGTTTGTTGCCCATGTCAGTTAGCGCAGTTTAGGATGTGTTGTTTTGTTGTTTAGCTGGGTTGGCATAGGCCTTACACTCTAACCCAGGGGAAACAGAGAAAATGCTTGTTAGGCATGTGAATGCTACCATCAGTGTTCACATAGTTGCCATGCACCAAGTGCATTGTCGTGTCTGCCTCATCATCTGCCGGTTCACCATGCGTTGATTTCTGACTTTCCCTTGTTCTAATGATGTGACAATACTTCAATGTGCTGAGCCAACCATGCTTGATGTAATTTACTGCATGCAAGCTGCCATAATACCATGATCCTGTTGGATGATCCTACTTGGTTCCTTGTCCTCCATTGGCCATGTTTGTTGCCCATGTCAGTTAGGGCAGTTTAGGATGTGTTGTTTTGTTGTTTACCTTGGTTGGCATAGGCCTTACACTCTAACCCAGGGGAAACAAAGAAAATGCTTGTTAGGCATGTGAGTGCTACCATCAGTGTTCACATGGTTGCCATGCACCCAGTGCATTGTCGTGTCTGCCTCAGCATCTGCCGGTTCACCATGCGTTGCTTTATGCCTTGTTCCCCCGCTCCGCATTCGTTGGCATTCCGTTTTGGCGTTGCCGTTGAATACAGGTGAGGGAATGCAAAGAACCGCTTGACTTCTCTGCAGCATCAGCAAAGTATGATGTACATGGCAACCCATGGAAGCGTGCGGCGGGGGCAAAATATATGCTACAGGAATTGAGAAAATGGCATCAACAAAATCGCACGCTGTGGAAGAGCGTTAAAGTGGTAAAACAACGCCACAATGGAGGTGTGACCAGTCGGCTTCAGGGAAGAGTAGCGGTGAGTCACTCTCTTATTTTAGTTGGCGGCAATTCATTGCTGTGATGCAGGCTGCCATGCCAGCAGTCTTCCCTAATGTGTATGGTAGGAGTACAAGACTAAGGCAGTTATGTTGCTGGCCTCTGCACTGACCCTCCCGCTACATTGTTGGTAATGTTGCTGCTTGGTTGGCTTTCCTTTGACGTGCATATCGTCCAATTCTGTGATGCAGATTGAACGCCTAAGCAGCCACATCTATATCTGGAGCAAGGCATGAACGGCAGCAGAAAAGAGAGAGGAAGAGAGGGAAAGAGAGGCTGCGGAGAAGCGCGAGGAACAGCTAAGATGCAAGAGGCAACGGGTGGAGGAACATGGCAACGAAGCCAGCGGTAGTGGGAGCTGCGAGCGAGCACGTCAACTGCGGTGGATGCACACGTGGGGGAGGCACATGCGGGGCAAGCATGTGTAGGCCTGCAAATCGTGCCAGGGCCCACCGTGATTGCAATTGCCGAGTTCCTGCTGAAGCGAGCACTGGCCTCCTTTCCGCAGTTGGCAGCCAAGGACGCGACAATCACGCTTGTGGAGAGTTTGTGTAAGGAAGAACCTGGACTCGGCATCGGGCAGTCCAGCGGTGGACCTGCTGAACAACACAGCCTGTGCCCTTGCGAATGCCGCGCTGCAGTTGGTCTCCAACTCCGTCCATCCATGTTGATGGCAAGGTTAGTTGTGCCACATTTTCTTCCTGTTTTGGGTATGACGCATCAATAATTGCCCCTTGTATGTACGGGT
The DNA here is from genome assembly GCA_009746045.1 of Mesostigma viride. Classification (NCBI taxonomy): domain Eukaryota; kingdom Viridiplantae; phylum Streptophyta; class Mesostigmatophyceae; order Mesostigmatales; family Mesostigmataceae; genus Mesostigma; species Mesostigma viride. Next base: position 7,379 of record RPFO01002301.1, on the reverse strand, counting down.
GCGGTCGATTGACCTCCCTCCAGCAACATTGCAACATCCGTTACTGACGTCCACTGCGGCGGATGCGTTCCTCCAGCATGTTAGTTGCCTTGTGAGCTGTAATTGTGCAGGGTGTCGTCAGTACATCCGATGAGAAGGATAACAAGGAGCTCAAGTGTCACTGGTGTTGCCTGGTTGATGGCGCGCGTAATATCCATGGGCATCAGCATATGGTCCCAAACACACTCAAACGGCTGGCCGAGTCGCTGGGAGAGGCAGTCCACATGCAGTTGGAGAGGGTGGGTGGGTGGGGTGGCGGGAGGGAGGGAGGGAGGGAGGGAGGGAGGGAGGGAGGGAGGGAGGGAGGGAGGAGGGAGGGAGGGAGGGAGGAGGGAGGGAGGGAGGGAGGGAGGGAGGGAGGGAGGGAGGGAGGGAGGGAGGGAGGGAGGGAGGGAGGGAGGGAGGGAGGGGGGGAGGGAGGGAGGGAGGGAGGGGGAGGGAGGGAGGGAGGGAGGGAGGGAGGAGGGAGGAGGGAGGGAGGGAGGGAGGGGAGGGAGGGAGGGAGGGAGGGAGGGAGGAGGGAGGGAGGGAGGGAGGGAGGGGGGAGGGAGGAGGGAGGGAGGGAGGGAGGGAGGGAGGGAGGGAGGGAGGGAGGGAGGATGGGGACACACAATCCTACGGGTCTGTATCAATCTACAACATCAAGCCAACTCTATTCTAAGCTCTCTACCCTAGGGGTCCTGCCTATAGCGTGCTTCCCGCGTGTTTGCAAACGCGGGCGCTTCCCCACGGGCCGGAGGGGGTTCGTTGTCCTCTATTAACCCGTGTTTTTTTACAACGCGATACATCGCGTTGTAGGGTTAGAACACGATGTATCGCGTTGTAATCTGACACGTGGCAAACCTATTAAACATGCGATTTTTGGTCTGAAACTTTCAAGATAGGTCAGAAACATCTCATAGAATTCAAGAAAAAATCCTGGTCATTTTTGGTATTTTTTTTGTGACAGCTGCAAACAAATATGTACCACTGAAATCAGGCATTTTCGCGGGACGAAGGTGAAGACGACGGCGATGGCGGCAGGTAGATCTCGCCAGTTTTCGCGCGAATTTCAGTGGCTGTTGGGTGGCACGACCATGATGATGCGCTCAAAGGTTGATAATTAGGTTTCTACGAGTTTGTTGAGGTACTGGGGCAAAGGAAACGTAGTTTTTTCCAGTTTCTCACCCAACTTTCATGCGGCCGGAAACCCTGGATGCCGGCATACATATTATTACGTCAAGACTCGGGTCTGCTGCGGCACCATGCTTGGTATTTCCATGGTGTTTCGACTTCTTAACACATGTTTATTCATTCCGAACGTCCGGACTCTCGGCTAAACCGAGAATTGTGCAGACTTTTATTGGGTAGCGCCGGGCATGATGGTGCCTGCAAATAGCGTAAGGCGTGACCGTGGCTATTGCTACGGGATGCTGTATTTTCCTGGAAATGGCCTCTGCCACCGGCTCAATAGTGCTTGCAGGCGTAAGTATATCGTGTTTCTACCTAGTTTCTGCCAGTTTTCCACTTATTTCTACCGACCTCTGCCCAGCCTCTCTAAGACCGCCATCCTACTCGACGTTGCTTGCATGTCAGCCATAGCAGGTTGCAGTTGTGCAGTATTTAGGTGCTGTATACGTCGTCAAGCCGTGCATATATCGTGAGGATTGGATGTTGATGGTTTATACTGCGTTGATTGTGCAAGAAGACCAGCTAGGTGCCCATAATCATGGTGTATAATCATGTGTTGTTAGCATCTTGCCACCATTTGCTAGCATGCATTCCAGCGTCATCTTTGCCTGCATGTAAGCTCATGGATCACTCAACCTATCCAAGCCTTGCATTACACGTGCCTCTTTCTTTCAGTATTGCACGCGTTATGGAATGAAAACCCAGCACCTCCGTTCCCACGAGGCATGTGCTCAACACGTGTTGTGAGAGTGGATGATGCTTTGGCTATGGCTGCCTGATTCAGTCATATTAGGTCATCCAGTCATGATGTTTGATGCATGTTTGATGCTGTATAACTTATACAACACCTATTTTCAACGTTTTGACCCTCCAAGCTCACTATGGCCCCGTTTATGGGGCTCATGTCGTTGCGTCATGTTGTGAAGGGCTCTCATGTTTCCCACTGCGTTGTACTGCGTTGTAATTGTGATGCTAATGAAAAATAGCTCCAGTGGCCCAATGGGCCTGAGTTTTGTTTCACAGAGCCTGCATATGTTGCCCATAGCTCGTGCAAGAAGCCAGATTTTTTCATGAACCATTTGTGAATAAGCACATGACTTGTGACCTAGGGTCAAGAAATCGCGGTCATGGTCAGACCCCCCTGTATATTCAAACCAGTGTATCTCTCTAATGAATAAGCATTTTGTAGGTCTGAGTAGCTCAAAAAATCCTTTGATTTATGGGCTTTCAGGAAAGTATATACATGACCATGAAAAAAAATTTTCCTTAGGTGCTATACGCGTTCTAAAAAAAGCTTACAACGCGATATATCGCGTTCTAATTAAAAAAACACGGGTTAATTAGGAACATAACTCCGTTGGGAGTATATGTAGCACATAGCCCTTGAGAAGGGGCATATGGCCTATCATCATCATGATCAGAATATGGCCTATCATACATTCTAAGCAACTTCCTGCAAGGGTGGGAATGTAAACGACACTTGCTCTAGGTGCACCAGGGCACCTGCACCCTCATGATCTATATCACGCTATGCCCAGCTAAGGGGGAGCATGTCATGTGGGGGAAGATCATCATAGCTATACAAAAGCTAGAGCGTGGCATCTCAGCAGAGAGCAGCTCTCTGCATGGGCACAGCTTAACTACATAAAGCTAGGCATCATCTGGGGTGTGGCACGTCATAGGCACGCATGTACATGGCTAAATAATATCGTGCATCAGCTGGTATAGAGGGCTCCTGTAGAAGGCTTACATACATACATCAAGGAGACAACCAGCGCAGGCCAGAAATCGGGAGAATCCGGACCATGGTAGCTCGAGCCTGCCGTTATCTTGTCCGCGTGTTCGAGTCGTTCAGGATGATGAAGATGGCCACGGTCTAACTATTCTACACTACTACTGCTGTGTTCCCCTAAGCTGGGGCGGCTGGAGTCGCTGGGGCCGCGGTGGTCGAGGGGGTCGCGTGCCAGGGCTTGTGGCTGACGTAGATGACCGCCCCCTTCCAGTACACCGGCTGGCCCGCCTTGGTTTGCCGGAGCTGGAGGTAGGTGGGCCATAGCTCCCGTCGCCGTTGTTGCTGCGCCAGGGTCAAGTCGTCGTCCACGGTGAAGGGAGTGTTCTCGAGCCGCTTGCGGCGTCTGAGAAACGAAATCTTGTCCGCTGGGCTCTTAAAGATGAGAAGAAGCGGGGGCGCCCCTGCCTTACCCCGCGCGCGGGAAGGCGGTGGGCGGTCAGCTTAATCTCACCAAGAAGGCCCATGCGATCATGCAAGGATTTTGCTCTCAAACGCGCGTGCAAGCTTCACGGAATTCTCACCTTCCTCCATGTCGAAGTTCTTGAGTATGACGTTAAGGCTGCGCTTGGCGAGCTCGGCCTCCTCGCGGAGGTCGAGCTGTTGCTGCTGGAGCTGCTGTTGTCCTCTTTGACCTGGGCCCACTTGGCCTTGTCCATCATCTTGTTCCGAATCACGGAGAGGCCTAGGCCCCCATGTCCTCTACTAGCTGTTCTTTGAAGGTGCGGGCCTTGCGGCGTCGAGCATTGCGGGGCCCGGCCCTCGTAAGGAGGTGCCGGCCAGGCTGAGCTGCCCAGGCGCAGTCCCGCGGGGGGCCATGTGATGTGTCTACCTGGGGAGCATATGTAACCTGAGAAGGGGCAAAAATGGTTTTTAATACATTCTGGGTGGGCTGCAACCTGCACTGAGGTGGGGGATGTAAACTGCCACCGACTCCAGGGGTGCACAAGGTGCACCTGCACCACCATGATGTATCAGACCTTAAAGGCCTGGCATGGGGTGGGAGATGATCAATCGAAGCTTGAACTATCCGTCATAAGTTGCATTTCATAATGGCTATTAATATAAAGACATCACTTCGTCTGCATTCTAGAATGATTCCACCATGGCTTCCAATTTATCGACAGCATTGTTCAAATCCTCTGCATTCTATAATACACACCACTGCAAAATAACACACGTGCTCCAGATAAAACAAAACTCACTTGCGCTTGCACAAGGAAAAATGGTAGCCCCTAGGCTTCACACATGCCGCCACATTTTGGCTCGCATTTTAAGGTGACTGCGGATTCATCAAAAGCAGCTGCTGCCAGTAGTTGTTGTTGGCTTGGCATTGTTCAAGGATGGAGCGAACTCCTTAAACACTGTCGTAAATGCATTCCACAGTGGCAATCCCACGAACTGCACATCAATCACAGCGAGGAAGCAGACATAGAGGAACAAACAGTGGGCAAACCAGCACCTGTCAGAATGTGGTCTGCCCGGCACACAGAGACCTGCCATCTATTGACAGTAAAAAATCACTTGACCACAGCAGGAAAAGTGATGGCAGTAGACTGCAGGATAGCCGGCTGGGTACCAGAATGGCTACCACTCTGTGTGGGAACTAGAACCAGGCACAGGTGCGGTGTGACCTTGTGAGGCTAGCTACACAGCAATCTTAATCATTGATGCATCCAAATGCAATACATGTGCATCGATCAGCAAACCACACGCAGGCAACTTCATCCGATTGCCTGCTCATGAAGACGCATCGCACTGAGTGCAACGGCAGTCATTCAAGCATCATCATCATCAAGACAGAAATTGTGTGGCTGACTACTGGGCATAGACAGCAGCTGGCCCCAACTACTAGAATACAAAAAGGCGCAGGGGAGACAGCATCAGTTTAATTAATAACTTCACTGCCAAAGTGCCTGAATCAACAGAGTGATTACGAGCTAAAGGAAGCGATTGTCGTCGCATATTGTAACAAAAAATGCCAGCAGGGGTAGCAGGGGCAGCGACAGCAGGAAGCTTTACACGCGGCCATTACCTGGAAGAAGCCGACCTGGCTCTTGGCCAGGTTGGCATTGAACCGGTCCATGAAAGGCGACACGGGCAGACCCAGGTGGCGCTCCTCGTCACCCTGCAGGAAGAACTCCTCCTCAATCGCCTTGGTCCACCGAACGTGGGTTGGGCGACTCTTGGCCAGGTGGCTGGTGACAGCAGCAACGACGCAACACGCGACCATAAGTAAAGCACCAGCATGCAGTGGTCAAAAACAACAAGCCGCGCCACACCGGTATGCCGCCAGGTACCGCATTTTGTCCTGACATGCTTGCAATAAGTGCCATCACGAAGCTAATTGGGGGATGAAAGGGTGCTCTAATCATGCCTTATTCGGGTGCCCTAATAATGGTGCAAATCTTAAGGTGCCATTCTAAGGGTTCTACAAGGTTCCTTTTCAAAAACAAGCAAACGGCCGGGTGCCACGTAACCCAGGTCGCCCCAAGGCTTGCGCTCACCCCAGGTCGCAGCACTTCATGGCCATCTGCAGTGTGATGGAGCGCGCCTCAGCCGACAGCCCCGACGAGGGCAGCACGCCGGTGTCAGGGACGACCAGCTGGCGGAAGCGCTGCAAGATGGTGAAGTGCTGCTGCAGGTCGGTGGCCATCACGATGTCGATCACGAGGTGGCGGAACTCCTTGCGCTCCTGCAGGGACATCTCCGGGTCCAGGAAATCCAGCTCGCACTCCTCGCCCGCCAGAAGCTCAAACGCCGATGCCAGGTGGAACGATTCTGGGGTGGAAAGACGAGGGGCATTTGCGGACGGACAAGGGGGAAAAGGGGCATTCAAGGAAGGAAATGAGAGATTTGGCAACTTCATGGGGTGGTGAGAGGGGTCCAGGGTGCAAGGCAGATTGTGGGCGAGGGGAGTGGGTAGAACCATGGAGAGGCATTTCACGGACCAGTTGCATGGCAGGGTACCATCTCACTGCGGGGCAGCATGATGGCCGGAAGCACGCCCATCACGTCTGGTCACATGCTCTTACAGCCTCATGGGCATCACGTCATGGCACACGGCCACAACAGTCTTATTATATTATAACGATGAAACCCGGCCCCTTCACAGCAAGGGGTTGCCTACACGAAGCCTAGCTACATGGAAGCTCTTCCTGCTTGGAGCAGGCACGGCCATGTGCCACACGACACGTCTCCTTGCGCGCCCTCAGCATCCTCCCATCCTACTGGCTTGTCGACCTAGCCGATGACCGACGAGATGGGGTACTGTGACCGATGCATGCAAGATCCTTTCGTCAGAGCAAAACCTGGTCTGATGAGATCTCTCGGACACAGGGCTGGTCGATGCAAGACCACTTGAGTAGCACAAGCGTCCTACCAGGGAATGAGAACAAGCTTGAACTCTTGAGCAGGGCCAGCCCGACTCAAGGGTCTATGTTTCTATGGACAGGTAAAATGGGCTGGTAGCTCGGTGGGTGATTGGCTGTGGCTGGGTGGCTTGGTGGCTGCATGGCTGGCTACGTACCCAGAATGGACCGGTCATTGTAGCGCAGTGCCAGCGGGTGGCTGATGTTTGCCAGGAAGTCGTTGGAGACACCTGCGCGTTGGCAGTTTTCGCAGTGATGGGAGACCCAGTACAGTGGGCAAGAAAGCAACATGGCAAGTTCATCAAGGGGGAAGATGCACAATCCACGGGGCAGATGCACGAGGCAAGCATAAATAATAAAACAGCCACAGAAGAGAATTGGGTGCTGAGACAGCCATCTGCAAGACTGCATGCCCCGGATGCCACCACCAGGCTACACACAGCTATGCGGGCCGTGTTCACGAAAGTATATGCAAGATATATTGTGCCACACACAAAAATGTATGACTGATACTTGACTGCTACAAAGCCATGCTGCAGTTTCTCGATACCCCTGCAACCCAGTTACATGGATAGGTGGCTAGGCCTACTAAACTCCAACCATATGACTCCCTTGCAAAGCAGTCACCTTGCAAGAACAAACACCACCGGCATACTCCCACAGCAGCGCTGCCAACGACGTTTGCAACGGATCCATCCTCCCATTACCTGGGTGTCCGAAATCGTGGATGAGCACCGCCGTGATCGCCGCCAGCGTCTCCAAGGGCTTGAGGTACTGCGCGAGGCCGCCCGTCTCGTTACACGGCGGCCCCATGAGCAGGTGCACCATGTTGGCCGTGGCATCCGCCACGTGCGTGCGGCAGTGGTACGGGTTGGCCTTCATGCTGCCCTCGATGCGCAACAGGAAGTTCTGCAGCTTGTGCAGGTTTAGGCCCAGCTCCTTGACCAGGTCGAAACGCAGCATCGCCTCGATACCCACACACAGTATCGCGTGCCCACCGCTCTCTTCTT
>RPFO01001953.1:12500-22661 GCA_009746045.1 Mesostigma viride | reverse complement strand
TTCCTGCTGTGTGTGGCCATCATGACGAACTCGTCTACCACGGGGTGACGCGCACCGCCTCTGCGTCGACCAACGCCATGAAGTGCTCTTCTTGCGTCGGTGGTGTTCAGGCGCTGCATCGTGCTCACGCAGGGCGGAGATGTCCGCGCGAGATGGCCACGGCAAAGGGCGCCACTCCTCAGGCACCTCCTCAGGGGCATGTGGGACTTGACTTGCGAAAAAAGGCCTTGTTTGGCTTGATGGTGTCGGGCGGAAAGTACCACTGCCAGATGCCATGGAGCAACTTCTCGACCCTTGTTTTGATCGACTCCAGCTCCTTCCCCCGAAACTCCATGTTCAATGGTGCGAAGGCTGGGGTGTCCTGCAACATCGGAATGCGGTCTGGATCCACAAGTCGGACGCCAAACAGCGGCCGCCCCTCCGCATCAAACCTGTATGGCTGTGTCATCGCCTTCCCGCACCGTGGCGCGCCTTCCTGTCGAGTCCCCGCGGGCTGCCACGGCGTCTTTTGGGACTCCGTGGTCCGGTAGGACAACCAGGTCTCTGTGTTGCCCTGTACCTGGAAGAAGACGGCGTGGTGCACCTTCATTGAGCGACGCGTTTTTCAGGCACCGGCTGTGCCGCTCCGCCGCTCCGCCGCTCCGCCGCCGCCGCTGCGCCGCCGCCCGCCGCGCGCCGGCTGCCCCGCCCCGTAGCCCGACAGACTGCCCCGCCCCGCCGCATGCCAGCTGCGCCGGCCCGCCGCCCACGCGCGCCGGCAGCGCCGTTGGCCCCCGCGCGCCGACGGCCCTGCCTCGCCGCCCGTTGACAGCCCCGCCCCGCCGCATGCCAGCTGCGCCGGCCCGCCGCCCATGCGCGCGGCAGCGCCGCTGGCCCCCGCGCGCCGACGGCCCTGCCCCGCCGCCCGTCGACTGCCCCGCCCCCGCCCGTCGACAGCCCTGCCCCGCCGCATGCAGGCTGCGCCGCCGCTGCCACCTCGCTGCGCGCTGGCTGCGCCACCTCGCCGCCCGCCGACGGCGCCGCCCGCCGCGCACCGGCTGCCCCGCCCCGCCGCCCGTCGACTGCCCCGCCCCGCCGCATGCCAGCTGCGCCGGCCCGCCGCCCACGCGCGCCGGCAGCGCCGCTGGCCCCCGCGCGCTGACGGCCCTGCCCGCCGCCCGTCGACAGCCCCGCCCCGCCGCATGCCAGCTGCGCCGGCCCGCCGCCCGCGCGCCGGCAGCGCCGCTGGCCCCCGCGCGCCGACGGCCCTGCCCCCGCCCGTCGACGCCCGCCCCGCCGCCCGTCGACAGCCCTGCCCCGCCGCATGCCAGCTGCGCCGGCGCCCGCGCGCGCGCCGCACCGCGCCCGCCGACGCCGCCGCCGCGCCCGCTGCCGCCCCGCCGCCCGTCGACTGCCCCGCCCCGCCGCATGCCAGCTGCGCCGGCCGCCGCCCGCGCGCCGGCAGCGCCGCTGGCCCCCGCGCGCTGACGGCCCTGCCCCGCCGCCCGTCGACTGCCCCGCCCCGCCGCCCGTCGACAGCCCCGACCCACCGCATGCCAGGTGCGCCGGCCCGCCGCCCGCGCGCCGGCAGCGCCGCTGGCCCCCGCGCGCCGACGGCCCTGCCCCGCCCGTCGACAGCCCTGCCCCGCCGCCCGTCGACAGCCCCGCCCCGCCGCATGCCAGCTGCGCCGGCCCGCCGCCCACGCGCGCCGGCAGCGCCGCTGGCCCTGCCCCGCCGCCCGTCGACTGCCCCCCCCGCCGCCCGTCGACAGCCCTGCCCCGCCGCATGCCAGGTGCGCCGGCCCGCCGCCCGCGCGCACCGGCAGCGCCGCTGGCCCCCCGCGCGCCGACGGCCCTGCCCCGCCGCCCGTCGACAGCCCCGCCCCGCCGCCAGCTGCGCCGGCCGCCCATGCGCGCCATGCGCTTCGCAGGTCCATTGGGATCATGAGGCCTGCGCAAAATCTCACCTCGGAGGCCCGTGCTACTTCTAGTAAGATGCTTGCATTTTCAATGCGTCACCTATATGCAGGCATAGAGGGTGGTACATGGCGCTAGACTCATCAGGGGATAGGAGCCATGCCCTCAGCAATTACTCACCTCCTGGCCCTTGCTGTTGCGGTCTCGGATGAAGATGATGGTCTACACGCCGCCGCATGCAAACAAGGAATGAGAGACAAAGCCGTGCGAGGCCAATATGGGCACAGTGAGAGAAACAAGTCGACGCGAACCTACATCACGAGTGTCAGCGAAGGGGACCCATGGGAGAAGTCTCCCTCCCATGGTATCATTCACGGACACACGCAGCGGCCATGGGAACAGCCAAAACAGCAGGTTCACACACGCAAGGGCAACGACCTGCAGTGCCTGACCAGCATGTCGGTCAGTTGTGATTGGCAAGGCAGAGCCACACACACCAGGTACACGCTGCATGGGCAGGGAAGACGCTCTTACATGAGAAAAAGCGAGGAAACGTGCGCGAGAAGGATATTAAGAGCGATCCGCGCTAGAAGGATGCTACAATAGCATCATATATTCAAGAATTAGCAAAGAAAGATGTAGAAAAGAGACAAAAGAAAGAAATACGAGAGAAAGCAAAGACAGGGAGCTGCCAAACCGGGCAGACAAAAGGTTACGAGCGGCAAGAGTTGTGAACGCTGCACTTGATTGCTTTCTCTGACTTGTCAACTGCGAAGAGTGACTGACTTACCTCTCTGGAAATGGTATGCTCAGCATCCCATGGTAATGAAATGGTGAGCTATGCTGTCAGACATGCCTATATAACATAGCTACCCTAGGGTCCTAATACAAAACTAGAAATCAAACCATACCGTGAGTTTCCCGGCTCGCACGGCCTCCTCCCTTTGTGCCAACGCCTGCAAACACAACGGGCCGTGGAGGAGGGTGGAAAGGTGGGCAAGTGTGGAGGAGTTTGGGGGGAACGGGTTGAGCAGCGGTGGGGGAAAGATGTGCCGGTCATGATGTTGTCAACTACAGCTGTTGTATCGTGATTCACCTTCAATAAGTCTACTGTTCTACATCCGGTGGTGGATGGACACAAGCAATAAAGGCCCCGCCCACAACTCAGATTTCTTTAGAAAATCTACTGATCTACATTCGATGGCGCCTTCACAGAAGCAGGAAACTCCGCCCACCGGTCAAATGTGACGCCCAACAAAGCCCCAACTTATTTCTTCAAGAAGTATACTGTTTTACATCCGGTAGTGCTTGGACAGAAGCAATATGTAAAGCCCGCCCACAAATCGGATTTCTTTACGAAAAACCTGTTTTACATTCGATGGGGTCTTGACAGATTCAAGCAGCAATACTCGTTTCTACCTGCGTGCGACTGCAGCGGCCGAGTGCTGCAACTTGCCTTCACGTCCCAGTCTTCACGTGACAGTCCTGGTCTTCACGTCTTCACGTCTTCACGTCTTCACGTCTTCACGTCTTCACGTCTTCACCTGAACTTGCGGCGTATCGTATCTTTGATACCTTGCATGCACGTCTTCACGTCTTCACGTCTTCACCGCGTCTTCACCTGTCTTCACCACGTCTTCACGTCTTCGCGTCTTCACGTCTTCACGGCTTCACCTGAACACCTGAACTTCACCTGAACTTGCCGTATCGTGTCTTCACGTCTTCACGTCTTCACGTCTTCACGTCTTCACCGCGTCTTCACCTGTCTTCACCACGTCTTCACGGCTTCACGTCTTCACGTCTTCACGGCTTCACCTGAACACCTGAACTTCACCTGAACTTGCCGTATCGTGTCTTCAAGTCTTCACGTCTTCACGTCTTCACGTCTTCACGTCTTTACCGCGTCTTCACCTGTCTTCACCACGTCTTCACGTCTTCGCGTCGTCACGTCTTCACGGCTTCACCTGAACACCTGAACTTCACCTGAACTTGCCGTATCGTGTCTTCACGTCTTCACGTCTTCACGTCTTCACGTCTTCACGTCTTCACCGCGTCTTCACCTGTCTTCACCACGTCTTCACGGCTTCACGTCTTCACGTCTTCACGGCTTCACCTGAACACCTGAACTTCACCTGAACTTGCCGTATCGTGTCTTCACGTCTTCACGTCTTCACGTCTTCACGTCTTCACGTCTTCACCGCGTCTTCACCTGTCTTCACCACGTCTTCACGGCTTCACCTGAACACCTGAACTTTGCGTATCGTATCTTTCATACATTGCATCATTTGCATGCCTTGGAGCTGCACGTCTTCAAGCAGTGTCACCCAGTTCCCGCTTGATTCAAATGCACTTCGCGCTTGAATTCGTGACTTCGCCCCGCTCAAGGTGGAAAGAATGATGGGCACTAGCCACGGGAACTATGCCCGATGCTGATAGCCGAAGCGATGACATGGACGAATTGATTGATTTGTGTTATGCCGGGGACGATTGTAGAAAATGGGTGCTAGGAAAGAAATCTGGTGCCATGAAAGTAGATTTTTTGGCCGGTGCAAACCACCAATGCGCCGGCCGATGTGGCAAGGTCCTGCACGGCAGCCAGAGCGCACCCAGCCAGAGCGTACCCAGCCGCTGCCGCCGCCGACCCCCGTACTGGTGGGCGTGGAACAGACGATGAGAGAGATGCAACGAGCTATGGAGAACCAAAGCAAGAAGGTTGAAGAGCTTGGTTTGCAGCTGCGTCAAGAGGTGCAGAAACAAGTGGTCCAGCTGGAGCAGCAGCAGCAGCAGCAGCAGCAGCAGCAGCAGCAGCAGCAGCAGCAACTGCAGCAGCAACTGCAGCAGCAACTGCAGCAACAACTGCAGCAGCAGCAGCAGCAGCAGCAGCAGCAGCAGCAGCAGCAGCAGCAGCAGCAGCAGCAGCGCTTCAGTTCCCGCAGGCAGCGTCGGCAATGTCGCAGTTTCCACAGGCATTGTCGGCACTGCAGCAGTTTTCGCAGGGACCGTCGGCAGCAGAGCAGTTCCCGCAGGGATCATCGGTGGTGCAGCAGTTCTTTGTGAGTCATTCGTGTAGTGTTGAGTGGGTGGGGTGGGGTGTGTGTGGGGGGGGGGGTGTAGGGGGGTTTGACTGTGTGACTGCGTGGCTGCTTGGCTGGAAAGGAGGGTGCGTGGCTGTGTGGCTGCGTGGCTGCGCTGCTGCGTGGCTGCGTGGCTGCGCTGCTGCGTGGCTGCGTGGTTGCTTGGCTGGAAAGGAGGGTGCGTGGCTGTGTGGCTGCGTGGCTGCGCTGCTGCGTGGCTGCGTGGCTGCGCTGCTGCGTGGCTGCGTGGCTGCGTGGCTGCGTGGCTGCGTGGCTGCGTGGCTGCGTGGCTGCGTGGCTGCGTGGCTGCGTGGCTGCGTGGCTGCGTGGCTGCGTGGCTGCTTGGCTGGAAAGGAGGGTGCGTGGCTGTGTGGCTGCGTGGCTGCGCTGCTGCGTGGCTGCGTGGCTGCTTGGCTGGAAAGGAGGGTGCGTGGCTGTGTGGCTGCGTGGCTGCGCTGCTGCGTGGCTGCGTGGCTGCGTGGCTGCGTGGCTGCGTGGCTGCGTGGCTGCGTGGCTGCGTGGCTGCGTGGCTGCGTGGCTGCGTGGCTGCGTGGCTGCGTGGCTGGAAAGGAGGGTGCGTGGCTGTGTGGCTGCGTGGCTGCGCTGCTGCGTGGCTGCGTGGCTGCGTGGCTGCGCTGCTGCGTGGCTGCGTGGCTGCGTGGCTGTGTGGCTGCGTGGCTGCGCTGCTGCGTGGCTGCGTGGCTGCGTTGGCTGCTTGGCTGGAAAGGAGGGTGCGTGGCTGTGTGGCTGCGTGGCTGCGCTGCTGCGTGGCTGCGTGGCTGCGTGGCTGCGTGGCTGCGTGGCTGCGTGGCTGCGTGGCTGGAAAGGAGGGTGCGTGGCTGTGTGGCTGCGTGGCTGCGCTGCTGCGTGGCTGCGTGGCTGCGTGGCTGCGTGGCTGCGTGGCTGCGCTGCTGCGTGGCTGCGTGGCTGCGTGGCTGTGTGGCTGCGTGGCTGCGCTGCTGCGTGGCTGCGTGGCTGCGTGGCTGCGTGGCTGCGTGGCTGCGTGGCTGCTTGGCTGGAAAGGAGGGTGCGTGGCTGTGTGGCTGCGTGGCTGCGCTGCTGCGTGGCTGCGTGGCTGCGTGGCTGGAAAGGAGGGTGCGTGGCTGTGTGGCTGCGTGGCTGCGCTGCTGCGTGGCTGCGTGGCTGCGTGGCTGCGTGGCTGCTTGGCTGGAAAGGAGGGTGCGTGGCTGTGTGGCTGCGTAGCTGCGCTGCTGCGTGGCTGCGTGGCTGCGTGGCTGCGTGGCTGCGTGGCTGCGTGGCTGCGTGGCTGCGTGGCTGCGTGGCTGCGTGGCTGCGTGGCTGGAAAGGAGGGTGCGTGGCTGTGTGGCTGCGTGGCTGCGCTGCTGCGTGGCTGCGTGGCTGCGTGGCTGGCTGGGGGGGGGGGGGGGGTGCCGGGTGCGTGGATGCGTGGATGTGTGGCTGGGTGGGTGCGTCACTGCGTGGCTGGCTGGCTCTGTGGCTGCGTGGGCCGCTGGATGGCCGGGTCAGCGTGGCTGCGTGTTCAATGGGATGCTAATATGTTGTTGCCTTTGGATGCCACAGTTCATGGATTCTTTTGTTCACATGCAGGTGCTGCCGTCTTCCCCATCGACGTCGTCAAGACCGATGTCGCCAAGAAGAATGTGCAATCACTCTCGGCCATGTTTAACTCATGTGGGCCTTCATGGCCATACGGGAAATATTATTGAATCAGTTCTTTGACACTGAGTTGGCACTACGCAACACCTTTGATGCACATGAGTGCAGGGCGCATGTGTTGAAACCATGCAACCATGGCGATCCCTCAAAAAGTTTGGTTATGTAATAAGTGACACAATTATTCCGGACGTATGATGGCCCAACGTCCTGTAAGGTTGAGTTGTCTTGGAGGAGGAGCGTGATGACCGCGGAAGCCGCGTGGGTGTCTGTAGTGCTATATCTTGAAGATGTACGGTCTTGGAAGAGTTATGGTCTTGGAATCATATAATAATGAGCTTGGAATAAAGTTGCGGGCAGCCTTCAATTGGCATATGTTGTCTCATTGATGTTGTCTCATTGCGTTAATGGGTCAATTGTCTTAGTTTATATAATGTATATCTTGGGAAACTCATTGCTTCAATAAAATGCATGCTAGGCGCAATCAACCCCCACAAACACATCTGAAAACTGCACAGTGCATCAAATGTATCCTAGACAAAAAAATGTATCCTAATCCGGTAAAACCACCCAGAGGGGGAATGAGTATCAGCGAATCCTAACTGAAGGTGGTCACACACGGGTGTGAAGGTCCGTCTGTAATTTTCCGGGTAAATGGGTATTTTTTATTAACCAATAAGAATATCGTTAGGTTAAGAGGTACCACGTATCGACCAGCTGGTTACCCACTGAAGTTACATGAGATGCTTAGGCTGACACACGGATTTCCGGCCTGCGCGCCGCGCCGTATTGCCCGGCCTACTACCGCGGCTGAGCGGGACACCTCAGTACTGCCTGTACGGCAGGTCGTACGGTCCTGAGGTGTCATGTGGACTGTTGTGCCGTTAGTGCCAGACTGTGCCTAGACTCTAGCTCGACCCGCCAGATCCGGTTTATCCGGGTCTGACGGGCCGAGTGTAGTTGATGCTAGTGACGTGGTCGCATGGCATTGCAGTGTACAGTTGTCCACTGGTAGACGCTGCAGTCGGCGTTGCCATAGGCATACAGGCGTAGCACTGGGGAGTGCCACAGCACCGAGCAGCTCACACGCACACACAGTGTTCCATTCTGAGCCCGTTTGGTGTTCATCGTATTATTTACATAATACATCTTCTCTTCATTCCCATTTCAGTGTGTTGTTCGCCTTAGCCCGTCTTCCAACTTGGACCGAAAAAATCGATATGGCTTCTAACAACGCTGGCAACAACAACAACAACAAGGCGGGGCGTGCGCCGACCAGGCGCACTTCCC
Source organism: Mesostigma viride (assembly GCA_009746045.1). Lineage (NCBI taxonomy): Eukaryota > Viridiplantae > Streptophyta > Mesostigmatophyceae > Mesostigmatales > Mesostigmataceae > Mesostigma > Mesostigma viride. The sequence goes on along the minus strand of RPFO01001953.1, from coordinate 14,766 downwards.
CTAGGCTCTCGCCGGAGGGTTCGCCCTCCGCCACTGCGAGGGTGACGAACACCGTCACCTTCAGCAATGTGGTTGCTGATAACCCGAGGCGCCGGTCCCCGCAGGTGGGGCCCGACGCCCCGGCCGGGCAGGCGAGAGGTCGCCCGCATGCCGTTGGCGGTACGACCGCCATGGCACCTGGGGAGCAGGTTCCCCAGGCACGTGACCCCCCGTCGCAGGTGGCGGGGAACGTGAGCGGAGCGATTCCTCTGAGGAGGACGGGGAGGTGCCGCGGGGGCGGCAGCGACCCTCACTCGAGGTATCGTCGCAGACTCCCGCCACGTCGGGAAATCTTTCGCTGGGCCGCCATCTGGCCACCATGGACATAGATCGCTTTGGCGAACATGTCCCGACCCCTGTCGAGTTCGGGCTTAGGCCCTTCCACCTCCCGATTGGGGGGGTACCGGATTTCATTCCGGTGACGGGGTGGCGCCTCAGGAAGCGCTTTCAACTGAACTTTGATGAACAGATGAGTGCTTTTGATCTTTCTTTTGTTCATCGGACCATCGAGGCCCGGCAGCGGCTGAGCCTCCATCCAATCCATGTGGCCATATGGCTACGCTGTTTCGCCACTGTCACGGTTCAGGGCGAGGTGCCACTGTCGCAGTGGGCCTCTGCACAGCGTCAGCGTGACGCGATCCAGGTGGTGGCCACGCGCGAGCGTGAGTCATTCACACCTTTGCCCTCGTTCCCCCCCGTGGTGCCAGTTGGCTGGGGGGACGTGACTCACGTGAGGAGCCAGGCGGCAGCGATGCCGCCTCCTGCTGGGTGCAGGGCGGCAGTCGCCCCCAACCCACGCCCGGGTGGTGAGACCACCCAGGGCCCTCTGGCAGGTCAAAGGGCCCAACCCCAGCAGCCGGCCCCACCGCCCAGCGCAGGGGGCCAGACGGCTGCTGTACTGTCCCAGGGGGTGCAGGGACCCCGGTGGCGACACCGGCGCCGACGGCGCCGACGGGGGAGGCGACTCCCATGGAGGGCGTTTCCGACCCCTTCAGCGGTTCAGGTGGGCAGGCCACCTCCAGCACCCCGGCAGCAAGGGGTGCTCGCCCCAAGGACAAGGCCCTGGCCGTGGCAGGCGGGCCCATGGGTCCCACCCAGGCAGAACGGGCGCAGGGGCCTGATCAGCCTGTGGTAGTGGAGGGTCCCCTGTCCGGGGATGACATGATCAGCCTGCGGGAGGAGCATTGAGGTGTGGAAGGCTATCCAGGCCGCCACCACCTCCTTTCGGGGGCTGGCGGACAGGACACAGCAGCTCCACATCGCTGAGGCAGGGAGCCTTGTGTGTGCCCTCATCACACACTTGCTGGGCCTGCCCACCCTGCAGGAGGCCACCCGCGACGTCTGCGACCTCCTGCTGCCCGTCTTGCAGGCCCTCCTTGCAGGGAGGAGGGTCCAGGGCGACAAAGCCTGTTTTGTGAGGAGCCTGGAGCGTCTTCACAACACCATTCTGGCGGGGGCTGGTAGGTTGCTGCCAGGCTGGCTGCGCCATGACATTACTAACAACACTGACGATGATGTGTCCCTCTCCCCCACCTTCCATGACTGGGAGGAGGCCCGCAGCAGGAGGCGGGAGGTCACTCATACTAACATCCCTGCACAGCCCACCCATCCATTGCCCACCCCCCTACTCAGCCCATGTATGTCCCACCTGCTCAGCCCGGCCACCCATCAGTAGCTCCTCCATCACACAATGTCTCTCCTGTGAATACTGCAGTAGCACCCTCCTCTTCTTCCCCCCCTGCTTCCCGCTCCCGCTGGCCTGTCTATAATGAGAACCGTCCTGTAGACAGGATCACAGTTAGGGGGCTGCCTGAGGGGCACACTAGGGAGCAGGGGAACCACGTACTTCTGTCTCTCCAGTTAGCCAGGGAGGAGCTGAATGTGAAAAACTGGTTTGGGTCTCTCATGCAGGGGGATTTTTACTGCATCAGTCTTCCACTCAGATCCAGACCCTTATTCTCATCTTCCAGCGTAGGTATCCCAGGTGGCAGGATACACAGACTAGGGCAGTCTGGGAGAGTTTCCTGAGGGAACTCACTGACCTTCTTTCCACCCCGCCTCTGTGGATATGTATGGGGCCTTTAGGTGGGTAGAGGAGTATCATGTCAGCTCCTTAGACTATGTGGCTGAGACTAAGAAGTATGAACTAGCCATCAAAGCCCGTCCTGATGTCCAGCAGCTAGATCACAAGTTTCTGCTGCATGCTTTCTTGGAGATGGACAAAAAC
>RPFO01001953.1:0-7500 GCA_009746045.1 Mesostigma viride | reverse complement strand
TGTGTGACTGCATGTAGATAGCTGGCACCAATGGTTGTTTGAGCTTTCCTTTGTTATGATGATGTGACAAGACTACAATGTGCTGACCCAACCATGGTTGACATGCATGACTGCATGCAAGCTATATATACCATGTTCCTGCTTGGTTCCTTGCCCTCCATAGTCCCAGTTTGTCATCCATGCCGGGGAGGACAGTTTAGTAGGAGGTGTTGTTGAGCTGATTAGCTTGGTTGGCATCAACCTTACACTCTAACCTGGGAGAAACATAGGAAATGCTGCTTAGGCATGTTAGGGCTACCATCGTCAAGGCTATGAACATATTTACAAGGCTGGCCCTGCTGGAGGGATGATGAACACATATGAGGTGCGTGGCCACCCCTTTGTACATTGTAAACATACTCAGCATGGTTTTGGTGCATGTTGGATGGCATATGAAGTGGCACTGTGGGGTTACTAACTTACATGAGTGGTCCTTAGCGCCTTGTCAGGTGGTCATATAGGAAACCCATCAACTTGAGTAGTTCTTGTCACAATGACCCCCCACGTTGAGCATGCGTTGCCGTCAGCGTGCAAGAGTTAATCATGTGTGCTTTGGTCAGTTTGCAGATGTCTTTGATGAAGAAGGAGGTGCTAGTGTGGCTGAATGGTTACTATAATTTCCTTGTAGTGTCTACATGGGTGGCCGTCTTGGAATGGTTGTAACTTGGGCAGTTCTTGTCATAACGTCGTCAAACCTTGAACATAGGAGGTACCATATGTGCAGAGGATGGTAGTATGTGGTTGGGCATCACGGTCACACCGGCTGTGGAGGAGCAGCCATGGCCTCCCTCAAGCTGGAGAGGGCACGCCAGCAGGCCAAGAAGAGGGACCCAAACTGGCGCAGGCTGCGCAAGAAGAAAAAAACTTAGGCCCAGGGGGGCAAGTGGAAGGATAAGAAGGCCGGGGGGGAGTATGAGCATGGCAGTGGCTATGCCATCTACGGGCAGCCCGTGGCGGGGCAGGAAGGGGGGGGGGAAGCCAGTGACAGTGGCAGTGACAGTGTGCTCTGCACGGTGTGTGGCGGTGCAGAGCACAAGAAGGTGAACCCCTTTCTCTTGTGTTCCAACCAGGATCCGGGCGACCATGGGGGCCACATGTTGTGCTTGGGTTTCACGCTGTCCACCGTGCCTGGTGATCCCTGGTTTTGTGCAGCATGTGATGACACGGGGGCCAACAGTGTGCTTGATTGACAGTTTTTCCAGTTTTTTCCAAGTCCTGAAAAGGGCTATAACCATGATCATATATAATATATGTGTTTTACTGGTCAGATTGAGCTGAAAATTGGTGGGTATACATTTCCCACCATGTAATATTTGATTTTATCCCCACTGGCCATATAACATGTGTTATTGATTTTCGGGGTTCTTTGAACGGAGTTTCTTCTATACGTGAATGCGGGAACAAGAGGCCGCTGGTTGAGCGGCTTATAATAGGTCGTAGTGTTTTCTCGTAGCTGTTTGGCTAGAGCTTTTGTGATTAGTAGATGCAATATAGTGCATGGTTGAAAAATGAATTAAATAAAATGTGCGTTCCGCGCTTGGGTTGATTATACCCGGGCGGAACGGGCCGGGCGTGAGGTGCAGTGCCCCTGAAAAGAACAACCTACGCATTATTTAATACTAGCCGTGCAGATTCAGGATATTCTACCCCCGGTCTGTACGGTTAGCGTCTTACTAGCATCACTGAACATAAGGGTTTAATGACGTCAGTTAGCTAGGGATAAGGGAGGTTTTGCGACTAAAAGCCGCTCTGGCTGGTTTTGTCGGCCTCTTTCTTTGCTCGTTGTCGTTGCGGCGGCAGCCGCAGCTATGGGTGCTGCGGAGCAAAATCCCAAAAGCACTGGTTGCACCGGCCATGCACTTGGCCAGTGGTGAGACTTCCAGTTGTTAACCGGCCAGGCGTAGTTCCTCGCCCGGTTAACTAAAAGAAAAGAAAATGATTACCTCCGGTCCGCACCTTTTCCCCAGCTTGGGGTCTTTGGTGGGCCGGATGCCGTGACAGGTGCTCAACTGTCGCTTGGTCGGCCCAGTGCGCGAGCTGGTGCTCCGTACCTGGGGATGCTTGCACCCTGGGTTGGAGCCGGATGGCTGGCACTGGCGACCCGTGTCTCGGTCCGCGGCCTGCGGCTTTTTCTTCGGAAATTGCTGCTGGCCAGCAAACTTTGCAATTGCCTTCCGCCGAGGGGGGGGTGGTTGGGGCTGGGGACGGCGATGGGAAAAGCGCCTAAGCTAGAAATTTTTTCCCCACGCATAGAAACCTCGGGGGGGAATGCGGTCTTGGCTGAACGGACTCTCGTTCAGCCAGGTGCCTGGGGCTGTGGCCTCGGGCATCCGGGCTGGCGGGGCCTGGGCTAGGTCCACGTTTTTTCTCGAAGCACCCCGGGTCTATGGGGAGACGGCCATAGCGGTACCGACTCGGGGCCCCGAGAGGGGTCATGATAGGCTGGCCGTGCGCAATCGCAGTGCAAATGCGCTGGGCCTTTTTGGGCCTGGCCATGCATCCACAGCCGCCGGGCACACGCCTCCCGATGTGGGGGGGCTCCCGTTTTGCGGCAGGGCGGTCACTTGTGACAACGAGCAAGGTGGAGTGCGGCTTCAAGGGAAAGCCAGGGCGGGGGTGATTGGGCAACGTACTTCATGAAGGGCCTTGAACGGCGTGCCTCCGGGCATGTCAATTAGTGTCACATGTATGCTTCCACTTATTGTTTTAATGAAGATGCTGGTTTTTGTGGGAGCTTAGTACGTGGGACATGAATCGGGGTTCTTTGAACGGAGTTTCTTCTATACGTGAATGCGGGAACAAGAGGCCGCTGGTTGAGCGGCTTATAGGTCGTAGTGTTTTCTCGTAGCTGTTTGGCTAGAGCTTTTGTGATTAGTAGATGCAATATAGTGCATGGTTGAAAAATGAATTAAATAAAATGTGCGTTCCGCGCTTGGGTTGATTATACCCGGGCGGAACGGGGCGTGAGGTGCAGTGCCCCTGAAAAGAACAACCTACGCATTATTTAATACTAGCCGTGCAGATTCGGGATATTCTACCCCCGGTCTGTACGGTTAGCGTCTTACTAGCATCACTGAACATAAGGGTTTAATGACGTCAGTTAGCTAGGGATAAGGGAGGTTTTGCGACTAAAAGCCGCTCTGGCTGGTTTTGTCGGCCTCTTTCTTTGCTCCCCACCCACCCCCTTGTCTTGGTTGCCTCTAGGGCAACGTACTTCATGAAGGGCCTTGAACGGCGTGCCTCCGGGCATGTCAATTAGTGTCACATGTATGCTTCTTATTGTTTTAATGAAGATGCTGGTTTTTGTGGGAGCTACGTGGGATCGACATGAAGATTTATTTTTTTACGTGCTAAAAAAGACCCTTTTAAGGTCAAAATTTATCATATACTAGTTTGAAGTACCATTTTTGGGACCCAACTAGCCAGGTTTTTTGTAAACAGTGGGAACTTAAAGAAAATATCATGGCTGATTGAATTTGGTCTTGCCATGCACCTAGGCACTAGGTGCCATGGACCCTATGGTTTAGCGTATTATGCTGGCATCCGGTGTATAGCCAGGGGTCATGAACCCTACAGGTGGGGGGATGCATGCCCAAACATGTTGTTTTGATGCCCCAAACTCAAATCTGGACATATCATGTGGACTTACACTGTTATTACATGATTTCACTTTTGGGGTGGTTAGAACGGACCAGTCCCCTTAACACGTGTTAAGGGGACATGACACCCCAAAAGGGCACTTTTCTGGAAACCATACCTAGGCATGTGATAAAAATCCAGTTATGATGGGGGACCATAAATATGATTAAAAAAAAAAATTCCAACCACTTGGGGGTGTATTACCCCCCACCATGTGACCGTTATGTGCTAAAAATAGAAAAAGACGCTATTTTTGGCCGATTTTCCCTAGGACAATGGGCAAACCCATTGTGGCCAAATCATATATTCCCATCTAATTGCAACCCTTGCCATTAATTCCAGCTAGTTTGCAGGTCAGAATAAGCATGTTTAGACACATTGAAATAGTTTACCCCAAAACACGTATTTTTTTGTGCCTAAAAAAATATATCAAATCATAGACACATGCAATGGGGTCAAATCATATAATCAAAATTGGCCCAGGGTTGCAATCACACAGCCCCAAAGTTTCAGCTCATTCTGACCACGTTTACTCACATTGAAATATGGTCATGTGCAAAAAAAAAATGATCGCTTTTTGTGGTTTGGAGCTCAAACACCACCACAAAGACACCCTTGCCCACCACAAACTGGGCCAAAACAACAGCCATTAGTTTATTTATGATGTTAGGAAGCTTGCTATGAAATCCCAGGTCATTCTGAGCTAGTATGGCCATGTTACATCATATTATAGCTGCCAGCCTGCATGCTTGGTGCACCATGACATGAGGCAATACCATGAGCACATTCCTAAGCTTGCCCCCTGCAAATGGGGCAGAACCACGAAAAACAAATGCTAGATGCTTGAAGAAAACAACCACCAACTCTTTAACCATTATGAGCAGGTATGACCGCTTGCGGGAATCACTCATAGCCAACACCATGTCATGACGCTTATGGATAAAAGGTGCATCCTTCATAGCCATACACATCAATCCGAAAACCCATTTTCTTCCCCTGGAAAATATTTGGAGATGGAATAATGGTCAGTTTGACCTCAAATTTGGCACCAAGGTTCCTTATCAGATATCTTATGATGCCATGTGGTCAAAAATTTTTTTGGGAGTTGGCAGCATGGTAACATGGTGACATTTGCTAGCAAAAAATACTGTATTTTCAGCACTTTCTGGCATGTATGCATATAGTGTCTGATCAGAATATAATGACATCAAATGAACTCAGTTGGGCCTGGAACTTTGCACATGTTCTAAACACATCCCATGCAGCATGCCCACAAAGTTTCAGGCTGGTTGGATGACAAATTGGTGACAAATGCTAGCATAAATACCCCCAAAATGCAGTTTTTCATGGTTTTCCAAGGGTTTTATCACACATATGCATACCAAATGAGCTCAGTTGGAGCTGGAACTTTGCACATGTTCTAAACACATCCCATGCAGCATGCCCACAAAGTTTCAGGCTGGTTGGATGACAAATTGGTGACAAATGCTAGCATAAATACCCAAAAATGCAGCTTTTCATGGTTTTCCAAGGGTTTTATCACACATATGCATACATAATGACACCAAATGAACTCAGTTGGGCCTGGAACTTTGCACATGTTCTAAACACATCCCATGCAGCATGCCCACAAAGTTTCAGGCTGGTTGGATGACAAATTGGTGACAAATGCTAGCATAAATACCCCCAAAATGCAGTTTTTCATGGTTTTCCAAGGGTTTTATCACACATATGCATACCAAATGAGCTCAGTTGGAGCTGGAACTTTGCACATGTTCTAAACACATCCCATGCAGCATGCCCACAAAGTTTCAGGCTGGTTGGATGACAAATCAGTGGTGACAAATGCCAGCATAAATACCCCAAAATGCAGCTTTTCATGGTTTTCCAAGGGTTTTATCACACATATGCATACATAATGACACCAAATGAACTCAGTTGGAGCTGGAACTTTGCACATGTTCTAAACACATCCCATGCAGCATGCCCACAAAGTTTCAGGCTGGTTGGATGACAAAATGGTGACTGATGCTAGCAAAAAACAACCCAAAAGGCAGTTTTTCTTGGTTTTCCAAGGGTTCCAACACATGGGTGCCTATATCAATGAACTCAGTTAAGCCTAGAACTTTGCACAGCTCATAAAAACATCTATGTTAACTGCCCACAAGAAATTCAGACTGTTTGCATGACCAATAGCTGACAGATGCTAGCAAACATTGCACAAAAAATGCAGTTCCTAGTAATTGTTTTTCAAGGGTTTCATCCCATAGTTGCAAGTCAACCATTCCAGTTTGGGATATATAGTCAGGTTCCCAACAACACTTCTTGATGATATATTATGTGATATTGCAGGAAGGCAGACTTAGGGGCACACGCCCATGATACAACGTCAACATGTACATCAACAACACACACGTAACTTAGCTAATCATCATAATAAAAAGCACACCTTCCCCACCCACCCCCCACCCCACCCACCCACCCCCCACCCACCACACCCACCCACGCCACCCACCCACCCACCCACCCACCACCCACCCACCCACCCACCCACCCCACCCACCACCCACACCCACCCACCCCACCCACCCACCACCCATATAACCACGCACGCACGCACGCACGCACGCACGCACGCACGCACGCACGCACGCACGCACGCACGCACGCACGCACGCACGCACGCACGCACGCACGCACGCACGCACGCACGCACGCACGCACGCACGCACGCACGCACGCACGCACGCACGCCGCACGACGCACGCACGCAGCACGCACACACACACAAAAGTCATGCTTCCCTCCCTCCCTCCTCCCTCCCTCCTCCCTCCCCCTCCCTCCCTCCCTCCCTCCTCCCTCCTCCTCCCTCCCTCCCTCCCTCCCTCCTCCCTCCCTCCCTCCTCCCTCCCTCCCTCCCTCCCCTCCCTCCCTCCCTCCCTCTCCCCCTCTCCTCCCTCCCTCCTCCCCCCCTCCCTCCCTCCCTCCCTCCCTCCCTCCCTCCCTCCCTCCCTCCCTCCTCCCTCCCTCCCTCCTCCTCCCTCCCTCCTCCCTCCCTCCCTCCCTCCCTCCTCCCTCCCTCCCCCCTCCCTCCCTCCTCTCCTCCCCCTCCTCCCTCCCTCCCTCCCTCCCCCCCCCTCCCTCCCTCCCTCCCTCCCTCCTCCCTCCTCCTTCCCTCCCTCCCTCTCCTCCCTCCCTCCCTCCCTCCCTCCCTCCTCCCTCCTCCCCCTCTCCCTCCCTCCCTCCCTCCCTCCCTCCTCCTCCTCCCTCCTCCCTCCCTCCCTCCTCTCCCTCCTCCCTCCCTCCTCCCTCCCTCCCTCCCTCCCTCCCTCCCCTCCCTCCCTCCCTCCCTCCTCCTCCCTCCCTCCCTCCTCCCTCCTCCTCCCTCCCTCCTCCTCCTCCCTCCCTCCCTCCCTCCTCCCTCCTCCCTCCTCCCTCCCTCCCTCCCTCCTCCCTCCCTCCCTCCTCTCCTCCCTCCCTCCCTCCCTCCCTCCCTCCCTCCCCTCCCTCCCTCCCTCCCTCCTTCCCTCCCTCCCTCCCTCCCTCCCTCCTCCCTCCTCCTCCCTCCTCCGTCTCCCTCCCCCCTCCCTCCCTCCTCCTCTCCTCCCTCCCTCCCCCCTCCCTCCCTCCCTCCCTCCCTCCCTCCCTCCCTCCTCCCTCCTCCCTCCCTCCCTCCCTCCCTCCCTCCCTCTCCCTCCCTCCCTCCCCCCTCCCTCCTCCCTCCCTCCCTCCCTCCCTCCCTCCCTCCCTCCCTCTCCTCCCTCCCTCCCTCCCTCCCTCCCTCCCTCCTCCTCCCTCCCTCCTCCCTCCTCCCTCCCTCCC
>RPFO01001813.1:0-22743 GCA_009746045.1 Mesostigma viride | reverse complement strand
ACTGGGCATGAATAACCACTGCGATGAGTAACACTGGGCAAGAGTAACACTGGGCAAGAATGATACACTGGGCAAGAATGACACTGGGCATGAATAACACGGGCAAGAATGACACACTGGGCAATGGTATAACACTGGGGCAAGAGTAACACTCGGGCAAAGAATGACCAACTGGGCATGAATACACTGGGCAAGAACAACACTGGCAAGAATGACCCTGAGGCTGAATAACACTGGGCATGAATAACACTGGGCCAAGAACAACACTGGGGCATGAATGACAGGGCATGGAAATAACACTGGGCATGGAGTAACACTGGGCAAATAACACGTGGGCAAGAAAATGACACTGGGCAGTAACAACACTGGGCATGAGTAACACTGGGCATGAACAAACACTGGGCAAGAATTGACACTGTGGCATGAGTAACACTGGGCCATGAATAACACTGGGCAGAATGACACTGGGCATGGTAACCTGGGCATGGGATCTCCTCCCCTTTCCCCCCCCCCAGTTCATTCTGCCCAGTGTTACTCATGCCCAGTGTTGTTCATGCCCAGTGTTGTTCATGCCCAGTTATTCATGCCCAGTGTCATTCTTGCCCAGTGTTGTTCTTGCCCAGTGTCATTCTTGCCCAGTGTTACTCATGCCCAGTGTCATTCTTGCCCAGTGTTACTCATGCCCAGTGTCATTCTTGCCCAGTGTTACTCATGCCCAGTGTCATTCTTGCCCAGTGTCATTCTTGCCCAGTGTTATTCTTGCCCAGTGTTACTCATGCCCAGTGTCATTCTTGCCCAGTGTTGTTCTTGCCCAGTGTTATTCATGCCCAGTGTCATTCTTGCCCAGTGTCATTCTTGCCCAGTGTTACTCATGCCCAGTGTTGTTCATGCCCAGTGTTACTCATGCCCAGTGTCATTCTTGCCCAGTGTTGTTCTTGCCCAGTGTTATTCATGCCCAGTGTCATTCTTGCCCAGTGTTATTCTTGCCCAGTGTTGTTCTTGCCCAGTGTCATTCTTGCCCAGTGTCATTCTTGCCCAGTGTCATTCTTGCCCAGTGTTACTCATGCCCAGTGTTGTTCATGCCCAGTGTTATTCATGCCCAGTGTCATTCTTGCCCAGTGTTATTCTTGCCCAGTGTTACTCTTGCCCAGTGTTATTCTTGCCCAGTGTTACTCATGCCCAGTGTCATTCTTGCCCAGTGTTATTCATGCCCAGTGTTACTCATGCCCAGTGTCATTCTTGCCCAGTGTTGTTCATGCCCAGTGTTACTCATGCCCAGTGTTGTTCATGCCCAGTGTCATTCTTGCCCAGTGTTATTCTTGCCCAGTGTTACTCTTGCCCAGTGTTATTCATGCCCAGTGTTGTTCATGCCCAGTGTCATTCTTGCCCAGTGTTGTTCATGCCCAGTGTTATTCATGCCCAGTGTCATTCATGCCCAGTGTCATTTTTGCCCAGTGTTACTCATGCGCAGTGTTACTCATGCCCAGTGTCATTCTTGCCCAGTGTCATTCTTGCCCAGTGTTACTCTTGCCCAGTGTTACTCATGCCCAGTGTCATTCTTGCCCGGTGTTATTCATGCCCAGTGTCATTCTTGCCCAGTGTTACTCTTGCCCAGTGTTACTCATGCCCAGTGTCATTCTTGCCCGGTGTTATTCATGCCCAGTGTCATTCTTGCCCAGTGTCATTCATGCCCAGTGTTATTCATGCCCAGTGTCATTCTTGCCCAGTGTTGTTCTTGCCCAGTGTTATTCATGCCCAGTGTCATTCTTGCCCAGTGTTACTCTTGCCCAGTGTTGTTCATGCCCAGTGTTATTCATGCCCAGTGCTATTCATGCCCAGTGTTATTCATGCCCAGTGTTATTCTTGCCCAGTGTTATTCTTGCCCAGTGTTACTCTTGCCCAGTGTTACTCATGCCCAGTGTTATTCATGCCCAGTGCTATTCATGCCCAGTGTCATTCTTGCCCAGTGTTATTCATGCCCAGTGTTACTCATGCCCAGTGTTATTCATGCCCAGTGTCATTCATGCCCAGTGTCATTCTTGCCCAGTGTTACTCATGCCCAGTGTTGTTCATGCCCAGTGTTGTTCATGCCCAGTGTCATTCTTGCCCAGTGTTACTCTTGCCCAGTGTTGTTCATGCCCAGTGTCATTCTTGCCCAGTGTCATTCTTGCCCAGTGTTATTCATGCCCAGTGTTATTCTTGCCCAGTGTTATTCTTGCCCAGTGTCATTCTTGCCCAGTGTTATTCTTGCCCAGTGTTATTCATGCCCAGTGCTATTCATGCCCAGTGTCATTCTTGCCCAGTGTTATTCATGCCCAGTGTTACTCATGCCCAGTGTTATTCATGCCCAGTGTCATTCATGCCCAGTGTCATTCTTGCCCAGTGTTACTCATGCCCAGTGTTGTTCATGCCCAGTGTTGTTCATGCCCAGTGTTATTCTTGCCCAGTGTTACTCTTGCCCAGTGTTATTCTTGCCCAGTGTTACTCATGCCCAGTGTCATTCTTGCCCAGTGTTACTCATGCCCAGTGTCATTCTTGCCCAGTGTTATTCATGCCCAGTGTTACTCATGCCCAGTGTCATTCTTGCCCAGTGTTACTCATGCCCAGTGTCATTCTTGCCCAGTGTTATTCATGCCCAGTGTCATTCTTGCCCAGTGTCATTCTTGCCCAGTGTTTTTCATGCCCAGTGTTATTCTTGCCCAGTGTCATTCTTGCCCAGTGTCATTCATGCCCAGTGTCATTCTTGCCCAGTGTCATTCTTGCCCAGTGTTATTCATGCCCAGTGTTATTCTTGCCCAGTGTCATTCTTGCCCAGTGTTATTCATGCCCAGTGTCATTCATGCCCAGTGTTATTCATGCCCAGCTAAACACAGAGGGGGGTCAACCATGGGGGACAGTGAGTCAACATGGGGGGCTGTGGTATGGTGGAGCCAGCAGACACAGCAGGCTGCTTGGCCAGCAGGAGGGAGGGATGCTCACCCCTTGGCCGCCGCCGCCGCCTTGGGTTTGTTGCTGTCCTTCTCCATGCCCAGCTTGTCGTTGAGGCCCAGCTTGAGGTCCGGCATGCCTGACAGGAAGCATTTCATCATCACGCGGCCCGTCACGTCGCTGCGCAGGATGGTACCTGCGCGGTGTGTATATATACATGGGCAAATCAGGGGATGCGCGATACAGGTATATAAATAGACAATCAGGGGATGCACGATACAGGATAAGCGGACGGTGCGCGATGGGAACAAGCACACACACAACGATGCGCCTCCAGGAAGCGCACGCACGAGACAAGTGTAAACCAGCCTCAACGCACACAAACAAGAGGAGAAGTACAAGTACACACAAGAAAGGCTGTTCGAGAGAGGGGGGAGAGATAGGCAGCACTCGGGGGAAAAGGCAAACACTTAAGTGTAGTGGAAGGAGTTCCGCAGACAACAAGAAAACTGAGGCCACAAGCACAAGCTCTGGCGTGACAAGCAGCTGATTGTTGGACTTGAGCGGGTTAACGCCCTCACGAATTCATTTTTTTAAGATTTCGATAGCCTCCTAACCTTTCAAGTTCCTATTCCCCTACCCACCCACCCTTGTTGGACATGAGCAGGTCGACGCCGTCCACAATGTTAAGACCCTAGTTTATTTACTCCCTCTTCACGCCCCTATTTCCCATGGCACCCACCCTTGTTGGACATGAGCAGGTTGACACTCTCGACGATGTCGAGGAAGACTTCGTTCTTCTTGTAAAGGATGCCCTCTGCGCGCCAGCCCACCGCGCCCGTCACCTGGAGCGTGGCGTTGCTAGGGACCACCTCCTTCTTTGACTGGTGCACATGATCGAAGTGCGCCCCGCGATTGGTTGATGGCCAACGGTTCAGCGCATGGCGGAGAGTTTATCCATGATCAATGCCGCCGTCCAGCATGGGGCGGACGGCACAGGCAAGCCCGAGCATTGGGGTGTCGGCATAAGCCGTTGGCAGCGTTTAGGCCGTGTCCAATTGTGTTATTGCTAAGCCACATTTGTCTGACTTCCATTCACACACGATAAAGTTCATCATCCTACTATACTGCACCTGTATTACTGATTGACACTGAAGCAGTCCGAAAGGACTTGCAAATAAGCGAGGTTTAAAGGACAACATGGAAATATCTTATAGGTCTCAAGGACAACATGGGAATATCTTATAGGTCTCAAGGACAACATGGGAATATCTTATAGGTCTCAAGGACAACATGGGAATATCTTATAGGTCTCAAGGACAACATGGGAATATCTTATAGGTCTCAAGGACAACATGGGAATATCTTATAGGTCTCAAGGACAACATGGGAATATCTTATAGGTCTCAAGGACAACATGGGAATATCTTATAGGTCTCAAGGACAACATGGGAATATCTTATAGGTCTCAAGGACAACATGGGAATATCTTGTAGATCTCAAGGACAACATGGGAATATCTTATAGGTCTCAAGGACAACATGGGAATATCTTATAGGTCTCAAGGACAACATGGGAATATCTTATAGGTCTCAAGGACAACATGGGAATATCTTATAGGTCTCAAGGACAACATGGGAATATCTTATAGGTCTCAAGGACAACATGGGAATATCTTATAGGTCTCAAGGACAACATGGGAATATCTTATAGGTCTCAAGGACAACATGGGAATATCTTATAGGTTATAAGGACAATTGAACATCTTATAGGTGTAGGAAAATTGAAGGCTGACGGAGATTCACATATGAATATCTCCTGTTTTCTAGTTGGAAAATTGACTCCAGGCGCGTGTGGTAGCAGTTTGCGGTTGGTCCGGCTTATGTTCAGCTGGCAAGAGTGTGGGGCGCTTCTGCGTGACTACTGGGAAGGTGTGAAACTGGGGGGGGGCGCAGTTAGGGGCAAAGACATTGCACACAGCCCATTTTCGGGGAGAAATGGCTGCCGCGCCTTCCAGTCGTCTTCCTTGCTTCCACGCAGCACGTGCCCCCACGGGCTGCTGCATGTCATTTCCTATTGTTGCTGGCAGAGCCACCGACATGCCCTCATGTGACAGCAGACAATTGACCGCACTACACGAGTCAGACAGGTGGATGGCAAATGAAGGTTGCAGGAAGCAGGAGGAACAGAAAGGGGGGGCATGCGCCGCCTGCAAGGCATGGATGGCGCACGCGCTCCCACTCCATACTCCAACGAATTCGGAAAGCCTGCTCCAGCGAGCCACAATACAGGACCAAAACACCGTGCACGCTATTTGTGTGCTCTCCCCTCCCTACAGCGACTCCGCCTTGGGGACCAAGGGGTTCATTCACAAGCGAACAAAACTGGATTAAACTAGAACATGCAGCGCGCACTCACCCCTCCCAGCAGGGGCTTGGCCCCCTCCTGCGTGATGTACAGCTTGAGCACTTCCGGGGACAGGTTCTGGGGGTACCCAAAGTCCATGATCTCTGGCGGACGGCACGCCACAACCACCGCACGAGACAAGGCACGGCAGGGCAGAGCAGAGCAGGGCAAAATGAGGCACTGCACGAGCGGAACACTACAGTCCATGACCGCTGGCACAACAACCACACAACGACGGTCAAGCACGGACGCAAGGGAGGGCAGGCAAAGGCAGGGGTGAGACAGGGAACATCCCCTCGAAAGGCAAGACAGGGCAAACAAGGTCATCACACAGGGACATGACAGGGGCATGGTGAGCGACCCGCGTATCCATGCGCCCTTAACACTACAATATTTTAATACTACTAAATTAAGACTACAGCACGCAGCCCCTACCTGTCCACCATATATCATCAATCACACCAACAAGCACGCTTGACGGCTGACGCGTCATATTCAGTGCAGTTGGGCTTTCAAAAGCCCTATGCACCCACTAACACATCACCCAATCTATTCAGGTGGCCGCAGCCACCACCCACCCATCGCACCTCCTAGTCATGTGCATCGCCCAGGTCAGGCAACCCTAAGCTCCCCCCCCCCCCCCCCCCCTTGCCCCCACCATCAAGCAGCCCATCACCTGCTACCACCTGAAAGCCACACCAACATGCTGTCCATTCCATGCCCACCCATGGACAGCCCACCCATGGGCACTTCTTTGCCTGCACCCACCGTCGAGCAGCTCGTAGATGAGCACAAAGTTGTTGCGGACGGCGTCCTCGTCAAACTTGCCGCCAAAGTAGGACTGGAAGAGGACCACCATCTGGCCAACAAGAAAGGAACGGGGGTTGCGTGCATGCCAATGACATGTTTAGTCCGGAGCCAAACAGGTTTGGAAAACAGTCATGGGCCATTTACTAACAAGCCCGATTGCTCTTGAATGGAGGCAGAGACGCAGCGAAACTGATGACTGACTGCTCATAATACGTCATCAACGCGAAGTAATCGGACTAGGTTTAAATTATCATGTATCGTTCTTGATCTTAACTGTGTGCTCTTATTCTTCTTGTTCAGGGCACCGACAGAGTCTAACTGCCCATTGCCACCACCTCGGGCAAATCGCAAGCACAGACCCTGAGAAATGGGGGGGACAGGCGCCATGACAGATAGTGCCAGCGCTTCTCTTGGACTAGGTCCGGGCCAAGCGACCCCCGGAGGGGTGGCACTCGCGAAGCCTAGGATTGGACGAGAATGATTACCAAAAAGGATGACCACAAACACAAACCCTGCTAGATCTGTGCACATCGTTGAGCGGGTGCAACTTTGGGGAGGCGGAATGGGTAAGTGGGCGTTGGGTTCGCCAGCGGTCAACCACCAAAGGATGCGCTCGGCCAGCAGCTGCCCAACTCCTGCTGCAACCAACCCAAAACGAGGGCTACTTCAGGCTCATGACAAGCCGGCTCAAGGCGACATTGACTTGTCAACAGGCACACACACACACACAAACACACACACACACACACACACACACACACACACACACACACACACACACACACATAGACACACACACACACACACACACACACACACACACACACACACACACACACACACACACACACACAGAGGCACATCCCGTGTGACCTTTTGAAGCACGGCGTTGGAATTGGACCAAGCACCGTACCAATGGAAAAAGCATCCACGGGCACACGCTCCCTTCCCCCCCCGCCCGCTCACCTCGCGTATAAACTTGAAGAGCAGCATGGCGTTGGCGTTGGCCTTGGTGATGGCGACGATGTACACGTTCTTGTGGCGCATGAAGAGGAAGGAGCAGTTGCCGAGCGTGCGCACAGGGCACACGCCCGCGTCCTTGGAGCGCAGGATCTGAGTGCGGAAGGCATCCGCCATGTTGCGGCTGGTGGCAGCGACGTCGTGGGGGTGGGGTGGGTGGGACGATGGGTGGCAGGTTAGGTGGGTAAATGGGTGGGTGGAAGGGGGGCGGGGGGCAGGGGGGTCCTTGTGCGCATGCATCTGGGTGCATGAATGAGTTGAGGGTGAGGTGTTGGGGGGGGGGGGGGGGGGGGGGGGAAGAGAGCGGGGGGAGGGGGAGGGGCATGTGGGTGTCAGTGGGTGGGGGTGGGGGGGCGGGCGTGGGCGGGCGGGTGGGTGGGTGGGTGCAATGCTTGTGTGTGCGAGGTGGGGTGGGGCGTGGGGCCTGGGAGGGGAGGGAAGGCACGTAGGTGAGTGGGTGGGGGTGCATGGGGCTTGGGGGAAGAAGTGTGCGTATGTGGGGGCGTGTGTGACACTTTGCTTGAAAACATGGATGGTATATTTTGATACCAAAGACGAGCCAAACAATACACTTGGCATTCCTTGGTATTCCTTGTCCTTTGTTTGGTATTCTTAACACGGTAGAAAGTACAAAAGCATGCCGCGGTTCATAGAGGATGCACCCTCAACCGGGCAGGAACCACCAGTGGACCGGGGAGGTGCACTTAAACCCATTCTGTGAGGAGGCGTGCAGGCCATGCATAGGGTGAGAAAACGGTACTGTTTCAATCTTAAAAGAAGCCGCGGTTGCCAGCGCTCAGGCCAGGGTGGTAAACAGAGCGGAAGGTGGGATGATACTACAATCCCTCCAGGTAACTCTCGCGGCACAGGGTCAGTCATAACTTGCGCTTGTAGAAATAAAGACAACACAACGTGTCCATAGTCAGTGAAACAGCTTCCACCCTGGTGTGTCCCCAGTGGACCCTTGGTAAAGGCTAGGTGCTTTTGGAAAAGGGACACATCCCAAACATCACCCCACACAATAATGCCACGCGCCCCCCCAAAACAAGGCATGATCCTTGACGCAAACAATCAATTACCCCATCCCTTCGACCTCCCCTCACCGGCGCGATACGAAATCCGTACGTAAGAAAACAGGGCAGAACATGGAGGGGGTGGGGGGGTGCGGGGGGCTACAACCTGCTATTGCTCAATTTCCAACAGAACGCGTGCTACTCACCCCACGTCATCTCGAAACGTGCGCGAGATCAGGACCTCCCCCCGCAGGTTGAAGAAATATAAGGCAGAACAGGCTACCTTCATTGTGGATGCTTTCGTAGAATTAAAAAAGCGACAGAAAACACCACGCCCTTATCCCGACGTCACTGCGAGAAGTAGCTGGAGATGACGCTGTGGCAGCCGAATTTCTTGATGTAATTTACCTAATTCGAAGAATATGTGCAGAAGACGTGACCAACAAGCGCAAAGTTCAATAACACCATCAGAATCCTTGTTTATCATTGCACCGATACCCCAAAACATAAAAAGTACCCCAGACAAGTTATCCCGCCGCAAAATCAGTTACCAACATGGCAGCGCCCGATTCAAACATATCCGCAATTTTCTGCAGCCCGGCTTCTCTACTTACCAAGTGCATCACTTCGCCCATATGCACTGCATGTCTTTTACTAGATCAAGAAGCTACGGCGCTTAAAACCATAGCACTAAACTGCGCATTTCCACATAAAAGAGAGTGAGACCTTCTCCTATCCTGATTATCATTAAAAGGAACAGAATTCGCCAAAGTTCTGTTGTACAGTGGTGACGTGAACTGATAATTACCCGCTCGTTGGAATCACCCACTTGGCCATGGAGTCAGGTCACCAACTCCCAATTCACATCATCCTCGCGGTCTCCTGCCTTTCGGCTCCCAGTTTCCAAGATCACACCTGCCAGGGCGCCCGAAGTGCTCTTGCGCATCACCACCTTGTTCAGTGTTCACAAGTACAGGTGGATGCCAGTAGAAGCAATTGGCAGGAAACGCGCGAGCGACGCGAGGCCAAGGGGAAATCACTCAAATCAGGCAAAAGCCAAAACGGAAATAGCAACGGGCCCGCGATCGCAGCAGTAGCAGCAGGACACACTAAAATAAAAAGTTGCATTTTCAGACCTGGAATTTCCCGGTTTGCTGGACATGGAAACCTTTGCTCGGTAAATTCTTGCTGTTTAGAGTGGATTCCCCTGCAACCGCGCGGCAAGTAGGCCAATTGCCGTGGATGACCGACGATAGCTAGGAGCGGATACGGTTTTCGGGGGTGGAACCTTTGTCTGGTAGATAAACAGCTTTTTGGTTTCTTGAAGAAATGGGGGACGACTATGTTGGAGAAAAGGAGCTTATCTATGAGAACACCTACATTATGCAGCCCTTGGAGGTATGCATCGATTTCCGCTACGGCTCCGCTGCTGGGAGCATTTGTTGAGCAGGATTGCGTGATGGGCTAACTAGTATACCATTTGCTCAGGGGCTAACGATTCATGACAGGTTGGTTGTCGTTTTGGGAATCGTTTTGCCTCCAATTCAACAGGGGCAAAAATTTCAAAGAACAGCTGTCGAGAAAATCATTCACAACACTATCAGGACGCGGCTGGAAGGATCCTCTTACGATCCTGTTCGCTCTGCCCAGGTGAATAATTGGGGTAGTGTACGCGTAGCCATTCTGTGCGGTCTTTGAGGGGCAATCAACACTTCCAGGTATAAGGTTATCAATACACCCTGTTTGGGAGTCATGTTTAATGGGACCCATTACAATAGCAGCTGTGCGTGCTTGACACCAAACGCATGGTTAATCCTGGCGTATGCCTATCTATATTACCGACATTATGTAGGGATCCAAATTCAGAATTGAACAAAACAACCATTACACATCCCATATCGACAGTTTGGTTGGTAAGAATCTGCCCGTGCCATCGCAAGGCACCACCTAACCATCATGCAAACTGCCCTGCGCCTGCATGATTCCAACATGCTGCATTGCTTCCATGGAGTACCCACACAATTTAAGGAAATGGCAGTACAGGGTGCATCAGAAGTTATCTCAAAGTCCGAGTGTCAATCGATGATGTTTATGGGAACGGTAAGAATCTGGTCCCAGCGTTGCAGGGCACGTTCTAACCAACATGGAACCTATCCTGCTCCTGCATTCGGCAAAACTTGCTGCACTGGCACCGAGCCAACCCCCGCCCCCCCACCCTTTTGTTTCCTTTCTCTCCCCCCTTGTGGTTGCCCTCATCCCCGTCCAGGTGGCCAAGGAGCTCTCGGACATGGTCAAGGAGAAGGTGAAGAACATGGGGTACCCACGCTACAAGCTGGTGGTACAGGTGAGCTGACCTGGGCCTCCAGTTCGGAGATGACGGGATTATAGGCCGCTTCATTCCCCCTGCACACGTCTATCCCTTCCCCTTGCACATGCACACATAGATGCATAATACATTCAACCCCCACATCGTTGCATGCCAAAAATACCTGCATGAAAGGGGTCCTCACCCGCTCTTTTGCCCTTCCCTGCCTTCTTGTTCTCCCCCAGGAAAACAACGGAAATCAAAACGACCGGTTAGATACGACACCTAGCAAGATTGATATGACATTATGATCTGCGCAATGACTTCCAGTCCCTCGAAGCCTCGCCCTTCCTTTCTCCTCCCCTCCCTATGTAAAATCTGTGAAGAAAGCTAGCCACGGTGTTGGTATCGCCATCCAGGAATAGATTACTGCATCTATCATATAGTTGCAATGTAGAGCTGTATTGACGCATTAGCAACAAAGACGCATTAGACAATCCATATGTCAGGCCGCATATTGGGGGGGGGGGGGGGGTGGAAAGAAAACTGGAAGCGCTGCCTTTGAGGCCGTTACCGCCTGATCTGCCTCAGTCCCGTGGCGGACTGGCCACTGGCCACATTGCTATTGATAATGACAACAACCCTGTGGTATAAATCTTTTCTTGCAAGGAGGCAGTGGCACAACCTGGCAACCCGTTAATCTAAGCGTTATGCTGAGTGGCTTACTGCCACCATCGTCCATCACAGACTGTTTGAGCACAGTGCGCACAGGGAAGCACATTGTCGATCGCCGCTTGTTGAGCTCAGCACTCATGTTGGGCCTTTCTGGCCTTTACTGGTTGTCTCATTGATGTTGGCGGTCAAAACGGCGTGGTGTCACGGAGTCATACGCCTGCACGCTCACATGCACGGGAACTGTCAGCAATAGTTACAGCAGTGTAAAAGTCCTTCACGAAACCAAATGCGAGCATCCACCATTCATGACAACTATTCCTAGCAAGTTCCATCCAGTATTCATATCCTTGTCTGATCCCTTATGGGGCGATCCCTTATGCTTTTGTACCGCCACCCACCTCCGCTTCCTGTCCGTGCTCCCCCCCTGGCTGCCTCCGTCCGCGCCAGGTGACGGTGGGTGAGAAGAAAGGGCAGGGCCTGCGGCTGGCGTCGCGCTGCCTGTGGGACACGGCCACCGACAACTTTGCGTCGGCCTACTATGAGAACGAGAGCGTGTACTGCGTGTGCGTGGTGTTCGGTGTCTACTTTGAATAGCGCTGTCAACAGCCCGCTGAATACTGGTTCGAATAGCATTTGGAAGTGAGCGTTTGGTCGTAAGCATGTGGTAGTCACTACGCATGTGGATAGCACGCATGGTCATGGGACGTGGGGCCACACCCACCTTGCAAGTAATTGATGGCCAAGGGCCCGGCGCACCATGCTTGACATGGCATGCAAAGCGCGCAGGGCCGTGTGTCATGCCAAGGGACCTACGGATTGTATTTGTACTTGTTGACCCTGCAGTAAGCAGGTTGGTGCAGTAGTAAGCATTAGCCAGCTGCCGTGAACCAGGGAAAGGAGGCCGTCCACCCAAACACAAGCTGTCCATCAAAAGAGACGGGTGGCTGAAAACAGCTGCTTTGGAGAGACAACCGTGGGCGAAAGTGGCTGGCGGCTGTCGTTAGTGACACCCTGGTGGAGTGCTCCCGAGTTTTCCAGCCTGCACAAGAAATCCTGTGGACCTTCAAGGGTTGGAAGGGGGGCAATGTGTAACATGGCTGCTTTCCATGCTTGTCAAGTTGTGGGAGCCAGGGGTGGCAGCGGAACGTACTTGGGCGATGGCAAGGAGAAGTTTCTGGGTGGTGGCGCAGTTGGGGATGATGAGCCATGACCAGCTGAAGGAAGCTTGGATCAGCGGACATTGTAGCCTTGGGAAAACCTCACAGCATGAGGTGCCCGGTTACAGTAGTTGTACCTGGCAGGGGGCGAGCCTTGGTGTGCCCCAAATGCTCGTTGGATTGTGCCAACACAGTTGCCAAATGCAGGTATTACTAGAATCTCTGTTGCATGGTCAGCTGTACCTAGATTGGAGAAGGGCTTTCCTACCATTTCAGCCAGCCTTCTTGTTATTTATAGGCACTAAATAATCAAACGATTAATTTATGCATGCGACATGTGCTGCCGGGCGAGTCACGTGTCATGCAAACCTCATGGTATAGTGTGCAGTCTCTGGCAGAAAGCAATGCATAGTACATAAATGCCTTATAAAGTGCTTTGCCCAGTGAGGGACAAAGCAACAGTTAATTGAATTAACACGTTGGGTATAGTCATGCATGCATGGAGCACCATAAGGCCAGAGTGCTTTCAATCCCTGAGTGTGCACAGTGGGAAGGGGTCGGGCAGAGGCCCTGCCCTTCCCTCATGCCACGGGGTGCACAACCCTGGAGACCCATCGAAACGATCCGGCATGCATCCTCTGTGGGTGCAATATGCCCCAAAAGCAAGTGCTCTGTCAACCTGGACACCTTGTGGGGAAAAATACACATGTACAATATGGTCAGACTATTTGGATCAAGTACGTGTGCATATGCATATTGGATCATACATCTGCACCCGATATGAAAGAGACAACCAGCTCAGGCCGGCCAGAAATCGATCGACCGATCCGGAAGAATCCGGACCATGGGAGCTTGAGCCTGCTGTTATCCGCATAGCCTGAAGATTCCGCGTACGTTTGTCGAGTCGTTGAGGGTGATGGAAGTGATGAATGGAGGTGAAGATGTGTAGCCGTGGACATATATAAAATGGTGGCTGGCTAACGTTCATCGAGCCCTAGATGGTCGAGCTAAATTAAACTTACATCCTCGCGAGATCACGGCACTAGCGGCTAGGAGTGTACGTCCAGTACGTTGTAAGCACCACCATTTTTTTACCGACTTGCACGAGACCGACATCAATTCAATTGAATTCTGACTCGCATACGACCGATCAGTTAGGTACTTCTAGTCCGCACCGACTTATCGAAAAAGGGTCAGCTACATGCTCGACTTCTAGCCGTCAAAATCTCATCGACCGGGTTTCGCAACAACCCATGCGACCGCCGAAGCTAGATGCAGATCCAACGGTGCAAACAACGTCACGACCGCCGAGGCCCCAAGTCACCGCGGTTCCTTTGTTACAAGCCATTTTGCGCCGTGTCGCGCTGAGTCGCGCCCTTAAATTTCCATGTAACCGGGTGCATGAGATGCACAATCCGCTTCCCTGACCGGGAATTCTTCCCAATACTGTCATGCAGTACCACTGATGCACTACCATTCCAATCGCAGATATATCACTAATCGAAGGTATACCTCCGCCACAAGCAGGATCCCCAGAAGCCCAAGGTCAAAGGTGTTCTTGAGGGGCGGGGACCTGATTAATTAATTAATTAAACTCGTGCTCCCGTTGGGGAGTCACGGAGCACCGAAGTGTGTGCACAACAGGAGAAAGGGCAGAGACCCCCAGTCTCCTTCATGCCTAAGGCATGCCACAGCTGCATTCGGGCGCGCTAGCTAAGGGTGGTTTTACCGGATTAGGATACATTTGCACAGCTTCAAATGTATCCTAAATGCACCATTGGCAAACATGGTTTCTGGACATGGTCGATATCATTCATATGTTTGGCAAGCATGATATGATCATGCTTGCCAAAGATGTTGTCTCTTTTCATATTTCACACATATATTATCGGCCTCGGCGTGCCATGCTTCCACGTTTGTTGTCTCTTTTCATATATTGTAAATATGATCAATAAAATTCCAAACATGACCATGTTGGAGACTTCAAGTGGAGCATCATGATTACTGTTTTCACTATTACGTAACCCATGGTTCATGTTAACATGGCATAATGAGCAATCCTATTGACCCCATGACTAATGGTGAAGTTAATAAAGTTACATCGTGGCACGTCACTATAGCATCAAGTTGCATCATTGTGCATAAAGTAGTTTAGCACTGAGTTGGCATGCCAACACCAGGTACACTAAATAAATTAAAACCAGAATTGATAAACAACCCAGTATCCAAATACAGTATCCATATATATGCAGGTCGTACTACAGGTACAGCCACGGCTGCCACGCGGCTTCTGCAGCGATCACGCTCTTTCTCCTAGACAATTGCTCTACTGGTCCCTACAGGTCGGTCGACTTGGACCATGATGCGTCAAGAACCGTTAATTGACCGACTTAAACAAGATGTTTGTCTACATGCAGCTGTCTGCACCTAACTAACGCGAAACCGCGTGCTACCAAATATAGCGGGAAATGCATGAGTAACACATGTCAACGCACAACCGGTGGAAATCACGCGATACCAACCGCGGCAACAGTGGTGTGAACATAGCGGGCACTGCCATGCAAAAAAGCACCAGCAGCGGCATCAGTAGCAAATTGTAGTAGCGGAACAATAGCCACTACATCAATGCAACAACACATCAGCCCAGCAACACAGCAGCAGCATGACCGTAGCACAGCAGCAGCACAACTGTAGCTCAGCAGCACGGCCGTAATGCAGCAGTGCATCAACACAGCAGCACGGCAGCAGCACGACAGCAATACATCAGCGGCACGGCAGCAATGCAGCAACACATCAGCACAACAGCACAACAGCAGCACGGCAGCAATGCAGCAACAGTAGCATGGCAGCACAGCAGCAGCAGCAGCAGCAGCAGCACATGAGCAGCTCAATGACAACAACCGCTGCTCGCGCTTCAGCAGTCGTCGTCGTCGTCGTCGTCGTCATCGTCATCGGCAAGGATGAGCGCTCGCTTCCGACGCCGGGAGGCGCCTGCGTTGTTGTTCTCCGCCACATCGTCGCTGGGTGGAACCATCTCGCGCAATCGAGCCTCGGCCAGGGTGATATCCGGCGCTTGCAACGCAGGGACGACCACACCGGGGCACCCGCAGATCTGTGCCTCCAGCTCGTGGAGAGGCACACAAGAAACCGCGTCCTCCTCCCAACGGGCACCCCAGTACATGGCTACCATGTCGTTTTGCGTGTCGACAACAGCGACACGACCATGGTACCTGCCGTCCCGGCTTTCGGTGCGACCGTCCGCGGATGTCACACGCTCCGACGCCCAATGACACACGACTTGCCCTACGAGGTTGCGGCTGCCACTCTTGACCTGCAGCCTTATGCCTTCCCAGCATGCCTTCGCCATGCCGACGATGCCCTTCGAGCATTCAGCATCTTGCCACTTCACGACCGGGTGTTCCGCGTCATAGGGCACCTCCTTCAGCGCCTTTAGGCACTCCTTGGTGAGCTTTTTGTTCGCACCCAAGGAGACTGCATGGGGCGGCTGACCTCGCTTGCCCACCACTTGTGTCAAGACGAGGTCTGACGCGGTGATGATCACCGTGTGCGCCGCAGTGGTTGGCGGATGGGGCCATTGCGCAATGTCTGGGTTCCACGGGTGCCACGTGTCACGCAAATGCTTAGCGCGGTATACAAAGAGCTCAATAGAAGGTTGGCCGCCATCCTCCTTCGCAACCACCTCCTTGATGATGCCAAAGAGGACTGGAGTCCACGTGAGCTTCGAGTTGCAGAGAATACCAGCTGAAGGGTGCCAGTATAGAACAGCGGAGCCTTTCTCAACGCCTTGCATGCGCTTCAAGTAAGCGACCTTGGCTGTCATGGCCCTGTCTTCTGCCGCCCATTCCTGCTGTGTGTGGCCATCATGAAGAACTCGGTCTACCAGCGGGGTGACGCGCACCGCCTCTGCGTCGACCAACGCCATGAAGTGCTCTTCTTGCGTCGGTGGTGGTTCAGGCGCTGCATCGTGCTCACGCAGGGCGGAGATGTCCGCGCGAGATGGCCACGGCAAAGGGCGCCACTCCTCAGGCACCTCCTCAGGGGCATGTGGGACTTTTGCGAAAAAGGCCTCGTTTGGCTTGATGGTGTCGGGCGGAAAGTACCACTGCCAGATGCCATGGGGCAACTTCTCGACCCTTGTTTTGATCGACTCCAGCTCCTTCCCCAGAAACTCCATGTTCAATGGTGCGAAGGCTGGGGTGTCCTGCAACATCGGAATGCGGTCTGGATCCACAAGTCGGACGCCAAACAGCGGCCGCCCCTCCGCATCAAACTTGTAAGGCTGTGTCATCGCCTTCCCGCACCGTGGCGCGCCTTCCTGTCGAGTCCCCGCGGGCTGCCACGGCGTCTTTTGGGACTCCGTGGTCCGGTAGGACAACCAGGTCTCTGCGTTGCCCTGTACCTGGAAGAAGACGGCGTGGTGCACCTTCATTGAGCGACCGCGTTTTTCAGGCACCGGCTGTGCCGCTCCGCCGCCCGCCGGCTGCGCCTCCGGCCCGCCGCGCGCCGGCTGCCCCGCCCCGCCGCCCGTCGACTGCCCCGCCCCGCCGCCCGTCGACAGCCCCGCCCCGCCGCCCACGCGCGCCGGCAGCGCCGCTGGCCCCCGCACGCCGACCGCCCTGCCCCGCCGCCCGTCGACTGCCCCGCCCCGCCGCCCGTCGACAGCCCCGCCCCGCCGCATGCCAGCTGCGCCGGCCCGCCGCCCACGCGCGCCGGCAGCGCCGCTGGCCCCCCGCACGCCGACGGCCCTGCCCCGCCGCCCGTCGACTGCCCCGCCCCGCCGCCCGTTGACAGCCCCGCCCCGCCGCCCACGCGCGCCGGCAGCGCCGCTGGCCCCCCGCACGCCGACCGCCCTGCCCCGCCGCCCGTCGACTGCCCCGCCCCGCCGCCCGTCGACAGCCCCGCCCCGGCGCCCACGCGCGCCGGCAGCGCCGCTGGCCCCCGCGCGCCGACTGCCCCGCCACGCCGCCCGTCGACAGCCCCGCCCCGCCGCCCACGCGCGCCGGCAGCGCCGCTGGCCCCCCGCGCGCCGACGGCCCCGCCCCGCCGCCCGTCGACAGCCCCGCCCCGCCGCCCACGCGCGCCGGCAGCACCGCTGGCCCCCCGCACGCCGACTGCCCCGCCCCGCCGCCCGTCGACAGCCCCGCCCCGCCGCCCACGCGCGCCGGCAGCACCGCTGGCCCCCCGCCCGTCGACTGCCCCGCCCCGCCGCCCGTCGACAGCCCCGCCCCGCCGCCCACGCGCGCCGGCAGCGCCGCTGGCCCCCGCGCGCCGACGGCCCTGCCCCGCCGCCCGTCGACTGCCCCGCCCCGCCGCCCGTCGACAGCCCCGCCCCGCCGCCCACGCGCGCCGGCAGCGCCGCTGGCCCCCCGCACGCCGACCGCCCTGCCCCGCCGCCCGTCGACTGCCCCGCCCCGCCGCCCGTCGACAGCCCCGCCCCGCCGCCCACGCGCGCCGGCAGCGCCGCTGGCCCCCCGCACGCCGACCGCCCCGCCACGCCGCCCGTCGACTGCCCCGCCCCGCCGCCCGTCGACAGCCCCGCCCCGCCGCCCACGCGCGCCGGCAGCGCCGCTGGCCCCCGCGCGCTGACTGCCCCGCCACGCCGCCCGTCGACAGCCCCGCCCCGCCGCCCACGCGCGCCGGCAGCACCGCTGGCCCCCCGCACGCCGACTGCCCCGCCCCGCCGCCCGTCGACAGCCCCGCCCCGCCGCCCACGCGCGCCGGCAGCACCGCTGGCCCCCCGCACGCCGACGGCCCTGCCCCGCCGCCCGTCGACTGCCCCGCCCCGCCGCCCGTCGACAGCCCCGCCCCGCCGCCCACGCGCGCCGGCAGCACCGCTGGCCCCCCGCACGCCGACGGCCCTGCCCCGCCGCCCGTCGACTGCCCCGCCCCGCCGCCCGTCGACAGCCCCGCCCCGCCGCCCACGCGCGCCGGCAGCGCCGCTGGCCCCCGCGCGCCGACTGCCCCGCCCCGCCGCCCGCGCGCGCCGGCAGCACCGCTGGCCCGCCGCCCGTCGACGGCCCTGCCCCGCCGCCCGTCGACTGCCCCGCCCCGCCGCGCACCGGCAGCGCCGCCCCGCTGCCCGCTGACTGCCCCGCCCCGCCGCCCGTCGACTGCCCCGCCCCGCCGCGCACCGGCAGCGCCGCCCCGCTGCCCGCTGACTGCCCCCCCCGCCGCGTGCCGGCTGCGCCGCCGCTGCCGCCCCGCCGCGCACCGATGGCGCCGCCCCTCCGTGCGCCGGCTGCGCCTCGCTGCACGCAGGCTGCACGACATCACCACGCACCCTGGTGACCTTGATAACCTGATCCTCCCTACCGGTCATCCAATCTACTGTGCTGCACCAACCGGCAAACGACTCGCGCTGCAACGGAGTGAGAAAGTTCCTGACATCGTAAGCGACCCCCAATACCTTGACCTCCGTGCCAGCGGGGACGGTCGAGTTGCAGTTCGCAGCTGCACCACTAGGCTGACGGAATGCCTCTTCTATGGCCGCCACCCAGCTCTCCAAAGTTGGGTACTTGTGCACGAAGCTAGGCCCCCCCGCCACAGCGTGTCTCATGTAGGCCACAAGCACGCCGAATTTCTGATCTGGGTCGGCGTGCGTGTGGCCCACGAGCATGCGGTGCATTTCGACGACGTCGAAGAAGCCAACGTGTACGAGCCACCATGCAAACAGTAAGACGGTGTGATTCCGGTTTTCACTCCCACCGTCCAGTTGCAGGCACAAACACCTGGGCATGTGCGGCAGCCCCGCCCTCCTCCATGGCTGGTCCCTCATCAACTGCGCCAGGATGTGCATCAGCATCGTGACGGTGACACTGCCGGAGAGGTTGTCGGTCATGAGGACCCATGCGAGAACGATGAACCACATCGCCTTGTACCCATGGACGGCCGCACAGAAGAGCGAGAACGGCATCATGCCACCTGCATAGCTGCCCCATGAGTCGGGCCCCCCCACCAGCTTCGGCCAGTATGTCTTGGCGTGATCCAGCTTGTCGAGGTTGATCGACAAAATGGCCGTCAACATAGCGGCCACCATCGCGCAGGCAAGCTCGCGCCTCAACCAATAGTTCTGGCGGGTAAACCAGGCCAGAGCGACATGCTGCTTGATTTGGTTGTCGACGTACTGCCGTTGTGCCTCAGTTGAAGCACCGCGGCGCCGCATGCGCAGTTCCACGCAGTCCGCGCAGTGACCGGTGCTCTTGTTGTGCGGGCATACCACCACCTTCGGGCTCCTCTGCCCTGGGAAGTAGTCGCCTTTGCAGTAGGTGCGCCAGATGCGGTAGAATGCGTTGTAGCCTAGCACCTTGGCCCCTTCCCCCGCTTCTGCCACCACGTCTTCAACGTACATGGCGTGCATCTCCTTGATGGACATGACGTCCATGAAGACAACGCCAGCATGAGTCGGGTCATGGTCTGCGATCTGCTGCACCAACTCGTGCATCCACATTGCTGCGTGTTCGCCAACCTCCGAACGCCCCCGAGCATCACGCTCAGGTGGTGCGTGCTCCAGACCAACACCGAAAGTCGCTAGGTCGTTGGGATGCACGGTCAGGAAATACTCTTTCGCCGACACGACCGACGCCACCAGATTGTTCCAAGTCGCCCGGGTAACGCCGGCCATCTTCCGGATGGCAGATGCACAACCGGTGACGGTGTACATGCACCCCGCAATCACCACGTCCACGTGTAAAGGGCCGGTAATGATGTACTTCTTGTAACGGCCACCGTCGGCAGGGGATTCTACCTCGATGTTGCCCACGCCGGCCGACCGGATCACGTCGCAAAGGGAGGCCATGCGCTGCTGGTCCGTTTGGTTGTACAGGTACTCTCGAAAGGCAGTCCACGACCTGGTATCGGTAAGTAAGGTGCCCACCTTCTCGAGGCAATGCTCCCCACAAGTCGGACCGCACTTCCTGGCCTTGGCGATGTCCTTGTCAACGGACTTCAATTTGGAGGCGAGAAGCCGGGCGCCATCTTTCTTCCCACTGCGCTTCGCTCGAGAGGAAGACGTGCCGGGCCCCATTTCCGTGTGAAGCAGGTCGTCGTCAGAGCCGTCAGAATCTACGCCCCAACTAGCTTCAGAACTCGCATCCGAATCCACCAGGTCTGGCACATCCCATTCTTCATCCATGTTAATAGGAAATCTACTGTATTACACCCGGTGGTGCTTGGACAGAAGCAAGAAACCCCGCCCACCGCTCAAATGTGGCGCCCAACAAAGCCCCAAACTGTTTTCTTCAATAAGTCTACTGTTCTACATCCGGTGGTGGATGGACACAAGCAATAAAGGCCCCGCCCACACCTCAGATTTCTTTAGAAAA
This sequence comes from Mesostigma viride, assembly GCA_009746045.1. Classification (NCBI taxonomy): domain Eukaryota; kingdom Viridiplantae; phylum Streptophyta; class Mesostigmatophyceae; order Mesostigmatales; family Mesostigmataceae; genus Mesostigma; species Mesostigma viride. The sequence goes on along the minus strand of RPFO01001813.1, from coordinate 2,087 downwards.
TCTACTGATCTACATTCGATGGCGCCTTCACAGAAGCAGGAAACTCCGCCCACCGGTCAAATGTGACGCCCAACAAAGCCCCAACTGATTTCTTCAAGAAGTATACTGTTTTACAGCCGGTAGTGCTTGGGCAGAAGCACTATAAAAGAGACAACCAGCGCAGGCCAGAAATCGCAGGCCAGAAATCGCAACTATGTAAAGCCCGCCCACACATCGGATTTCTTTACGAAAAACCTGTTTTACATTCGATGGGGTCTTGACAGATTCAAACAAATTATCGTTTCTACCTGCGTGCGACTGCTGCGGCTGAGTGCTGCAACTTGTCTTCACGTCTTCACGTCTTCACGTCTTCACGTCTTCACCGCGTCTTCACCTGTCTTCACCACGTCTTCACGGCTTCACGGCTTCACGTCTTCACGGCTTCACCTGAACACCTGAACTTCACCTGAACTTGCCGTATCGTGTCTTCACGTCTTCACGTCTTCACGTCTTCACGTCTTCACGTCTTCACCGCGTCTTCACCTGTCTTCACCACGTCTTCACGGCTTCACGGCTTCACGTCTTCACGGCTTCACCTGAACACCTGAACTTCACCTGAACTTGCCGTATCGTGTCTTCACGTCTTCACGTCTTCACGTCTTCACGTCTTCACGTCTTCACCGCGTCTTCACCTGTCTTCACCACGTCTTCACGGCTTCACGGCTTCACGTCTTCACGGCTTCACCTGAACACCTGAACTTCACCTGAACTTGCCGTATCGTGTCTTCACGTCTTCACGTCTTCACGTCTTCACGTCTTCACGTCTTCACCGCGTCTTCACCTGTCTTCACCACGTCTTCACGGCTTCACGGCTTCACGTCTTCACGGCTTCACCTGAACACCTGAACTTCACCTGAACTTGCCGTATCGTGTCTTCACGTCTTCACGTCTTCACGTCTTCACGTCTTCACGTCTTCACCGCGTCTTCACCTGTCTTCACCACGTCTTCACGGCTTCACGGCTTCACGTCTTCACGGCTTCACCTGAACACCTGAACTTCACCTGAACTTGCCGTATCGTGTCTTCACGTCTTCACGTCTTCACGTCTTCACGTCTTCACGTCTTCACCGCGTCTTCACCTGTCTTCACCACGGCTTCACGGCTTCACGTCTTCACGTCTTCACGGCTTCACCTGAACACCTGAACTTCACCTGAACTTGCCGTATCGTGTCTTCACGTCTTCACGTCTTCACGTCTTCACGTCTTCACGTCTTCACCACGTCTTCACCTGTCTTCACCACGTCTTCACGGCTTCACGGCTTCACGTCTTCACGGCTTCACCTGAACACCTGAACTTTGCGTATCGTATCTTTGATACATTGCATCATTTGCATGCCTTGGAGCTGCACGTCTTCAAGCAGTGTCACCCAGTTCCCGCTTGATTCAAATGCACTTCGCGCTTGAATTCGTGACTTCGCTCAAGGTGGAAGGTGATGGGCACTAGCCACGGGAACTATGCCCGATGCTGATAGCCGAATCGATGACATGGACGAATTGAGTGATTTGTGTTATGCCGGGGACGATTGTAGAAAATGGGTGCTAGGAAAGAAACCTGGTGCCATGAAAGTAGATTTTTTGGCCGGTGCAAACCACCAATGCGCCGGCCGATGTGGCAAGGTCCTGCACGGCATCTGTACGCATATTTTCAGGCACGCAGACGACGGTGACGGCACGGAATGGCAATGCTCTGACTGCGGCGGCCCTCCACGATGCCAGCCGTGCGCCACGCTCGAGCAGCCAGGGCACACTAGCAACATTAAGCCCACGGAGCCTTCCACTATCAGCCCAGAGTGCCCGGATAATTCGTTTCGCACGCCCGTCACCGAGGATGACCTGAATTTCGATGATGTCGGTTGTGATGATGAAGCTGCAATGGCAGAGGATGACTTCCATCATGATGGGGCTGCAAATGCGACAAACGAGAAAGATTCCGCGATGTCTCCTCAGCGTCCTGCCGACGAGCATGGTCATTCAAACCCGGGTTCGGGGCTGGACGCCACTAAGGAGGCTCTGTTCTCTTCCCCTCTACCTGAGGCCGGCGTTCCTGA
>RPFO01001779.1:0-22771 GCA_009746045.1 Mesostigma viride | reverse complement strand
GCTCCGGCGCGGCGCCTGCAGGGGGGTGGGCAACAAGCGCATCATGCACAGCCACCCCAAGTGGGGTGGGTAGGACAGGTTCCAGCCGGGCCCGCTTGGCCGGCCGGCTATCCACATCCCAACCGAGCTGGCGGCTGTGCTCCTTGGCCGCCTACTTGTAGACCTGGGCATCGGACGCCTTGTACCGATACACCTTATCAGTTGAGTGAGAGTTTACCACCGAGGGAATCCATGGCTCTTGCAGGAAAGTTGCCTTTATTATAATAAGCAAACACAGACGTAAGTCACGTCAAGTCCGAGACTGCACGTAGCACAGACGACAGGGTCGTTGTGCCAAGAGAGCGTGCACGCAAGAGCTAGCGTCCCGGTGCGACCAAGTCACACATATAGCTTGCTAGGGACGCGTCCAAGTATTCAGCTGTACTGTCACAGCTGAACTGTCAATCAATTGATTACACGGACTCTGGCACGCCTTTGGCGCGCAGATCTATCAATTGTCCATACGGCTAGTCCTGTGGACCTATCCGTACATTACTCAGCACCAATTGTCTCATAGGTCCTGGCGCGCTACAGCACGCCTACCTATCAATTGACTATCAAGTCCTGTACAAGTCCTGTCAACGTCCTGCGGACTATCAAAGTGACACTTGTACATCCTGTGTCCGTACGCGCCCACAGTGGCGCGCCGGGTACTGTCGGCACAGCCTAGGAAACGTCATAACTTTTACGTCCCGTATCCAAATGAGGCGTTTAAGGTGCCGTTGGAAAGAGCGTAACAATCTCTATCCACCTAACGTAAATCCTTTACGTTAACTCCAATCCCTTCTTTTCTTTAGGGATCACATCCCCTGCCAGGGACCCTTGAAGTAGCTTGAAATGTCCTTCACTCCAGCTTGAAGCTTGAACAGATGTCTTTAATGGCCAATGCCATTCCCCCAGCCCTTTCTTTTAAGGAACTGGAAAAGAAACAGATCTGCCACAGGGAAAACCATTCCATGAGAAATGGATAAAAACCTATGGAAGTGGCATTACAGAGTACCACCAGATATTAGGAACAAACAAAATTAAATACATACAGGTTAATTCTATGAGGTCTTCTCCAGGAGTTAATCCCATCACCTCGGTAGAGCCTCCAGTACAATGACCTTCTGGCGGTGAGTTACATTAATCCCAGATACTAATCCCATAAAACCCAGTACATATTCAATATAAGTACAATAAATCCATGACAATTAAAATACCACTTGACAAAGTAAGGCGTATTACAATAGTTTCCCCGTCATTCTCTCAACAGGTTAGTATTGGCGCCCGTCTTACGGCGCCCGTCTACTTGTCAGATGATAAATTGCCACAGCAAACAAATGACAAAATGAAACACATAGGCAACAATTAAATCCTGCCCTGGGGAACTAGGGAAGTCTGAACAGGTGAAACACCTGAGCAGGCCAGCTTGTAGAAACATAATACCAGGGAATCGAACCCCGCCCTATAAACCCCAGCATATAGGTTCCCAGACCATTGTGAGAGGTATGTACAAACATACATTTTTTTTTAAAATAGAATACATGGTCTGTAATGGACCTGTCAACCTTGTGTAGTCAACAGCATGAACCCCAGCCAAAACCTGGCTGTATCCTGATCAAAATCAGAGTGAGTGTACCATGGTCCATGAGCCTTAGTACAGACTAATATACAGGTATTATGCCAGTCACAATGCTGACACTACCACACAATCTGCTCTCCAATGCCCTATAACCAGGCACCAGCTTAGGCAGCTTGCTGAGATGGGTCCATCAGAGACTGAAGAACCTTGTATTGCACTGCTGCCTTCTGCACTAGCTTGGTCAAAGCATCAGCAGGATTGTCAACCCCAGGGATATGCTCAATATTGGCCAAGGAGGACAACTCTTTAAGAAGGAGATAATCCAAGTCCCTACTTCTGGCCATCTGCCTGTGCACAAACTGCACCATCCCCATGGAGTCTGTTTTTAGAAGAGTGGTGACCTGAAGTGGCCAAGGAGTGTTAGAAGTCATCTGATGAAGCAACTCCTTTAGATAAAGGCTTGTGTGAATGCCTTCACAAATAGCCCTGCATTCTGCCACATCACTGCTGACAGCCACCCGTTTGTGCAGGCGACTAAACCAGCTCACCAAACTCCCCAGGCCTTCCTGTCTGAGCACAAAGAGCCCTGCAGCCCTGCCCCTGACCTTGGAGACCTGCCTGCTGTCCATTGAGCTATCCACATACAGCTCCATGCAAATGGGTTGTGATAAATCCACTGCAGACAACAGAATGCCAGACGAAGCCCTGACCTGATCAGCCACCTTGGCAGACCCTAGCTCTGTCAGCATGTCATCAGGCAACCTGGCTATGACCATAAGGTCTGGCCTGGAAATGCCTGCCACCCAAGCTGTCGCGTCTGCGTGCCACAATCTCCGGCGCCACCATGGCGGCTGGCCACTCAGCTTAATTTGGTAAAACCCAAATGAGCTGAGCTGACGTGCCTGCCTTAACTGCATGCCCTGTGGGGTGGGCGAGGACCTGTCCCATGATTAATGAAAAGAGGGCTCTCAGCCGAGGACAAGGAACTGTCCCTCGTGCCTGATGACCACCTTCTTGATCCCCTTGTGTACCGTCGCGTGCCGCGTTTGAATATCCTTGCTGGGGCGTTAGCTAGACGCTCCAACTACTCTAATTGCGACAATATGATGGTGCAAGAGGGTGCTTTTGCCTCCCCTGCTATAGAACAATGCTTTCACAACACACACTTTGCACAGTCTGATGATGAAGCCGCACATGCGGAATTTATTGAGAAAGTTAATACAATTACAACACGTTGATAGTCTCAATATCGATGCACTCCATGCTCACGAGCCCGCAGTTAGGCAGCGCTCCATGACATGCTACCGGCCTTGCTCCCAAGGAAAGGGAGAAACACGAAGGCCACTAACGAGAGACTCGAAGAGACTACACGCTGCGTGAGAGTCCTCTTCGACTATGAACCAAACCATTCGTCATGCCACACGCATGACACACGCCACACTTGTCAGTCCAGCCAGGAATGCCAAAACTATCTTGCTGCCTGAACCATGCAAATAGAAACCGCATTCCAGTTGCCGTCCTGGCTTTCTACCACACATGCCAACAAAAGCAGGAAGGCATCCCGACAAATCTAAATTGCTACCCTGTTGCCGATCTCATCTCCTAGAGGCTCCGGCATTTCTGTCCCTGGGAATGTCCGACATTGAGTCACGTCCAGCAAGGTCGAAGCATAATATCCTTCAGACAATCTGCACGCTCACACCTTGCGTGTGAGTGGCCCAGCAAACATTGCGTCTAATCGTTCCTTTCTAGAAGAAATCCCTTTGTAGGGCTGCCAGCGATTTCGCATTCATTCCAGCGATCTGGCTCCGCACCGCAAATTGTCCTTTTCCATTTTCTGTCCAGTCCTCATAACGTTGACCCGCTATTCTACACCACAAAGACACCTGGCCTGTCAATAGCCTCGGCGCTGTTGAAGTCCAGCAGTCCAGCTTCAGCTCCAGCTGTCCACTAACACGCGTATGATCCTCTCGACGCTGCGCACTTGTGCTGCCGTCCGCTCAAGTCAGTGCTGCGCGCCCAGCTGTGCCTGGCCCGGCGCGCGCACGTACACTTTCGTCCGCTCTTATGCTGCAAGTGCTAGTGTCCCCCCCGGTCACTAGCCTTTGTCGAAAATGCGTAGAAAACAAATTCCTTGCGCACGTCACCGGTCTTGTGCATAGTGGGCGCCGCCCGGATGACATAGCTCGCGTCCGTGACAGCTGTCGCGTCTGCGTGCCACAATCTCCGGCGCCACCATGGCGGCTGGCCACTCAGCTTAATTTGGTAAAACCCAAATGAGCTGAGCTGACGTGCCTGCCTTAACTGCATGCCCTGTGGGGTGGGCGAGGACCTGTCCCATGATTCCCCCCCTCGCTGGCGACCGGCCCCATCACGAAGACAGCGATCGTACCAAGACAAGGGCAGCGGTGACCGCAGTCAAGCTGCGGGAGGTAAACTGCGCAGCGGTGCACACTGGACAAAACCAATCCCCCTCCGGAATGCTGGTGACCACTGGCTGCAAGCACTGCATGTGCCAACCACAGTTACACTGATCACACAATAACATGGACTCCGCCTGATCGACCCGGTGACAAACCTGACACTGGGCGTCCTTGACTCGGCGAGACGTGTGCGGTTGGAGGTCGTGGACCAAATTGGGCAGCGAGCAGGGACTGAGATTGCTGAGGTTGTCAGTCGTACGGCTCCCGTCGGCGCCCTCCAAAATTGCCACTCCCGATGGTTTGATAGCCACAATGCGCAAAATGGTGGGCCCCGCCTCCACATCCAAAGTGTGCTTCAGCTGAGTGCGCAGGAAAACATACTGCCCTGGCCTAAACCGCAGCTGGCGAGCCATGTATGCGCCCCCCCGGCGCTGAGCGTAGCGCAGGGAGTCCCTGTGCTGAGCAATGAACAAGTTGTTCATCGCGATGGGCATGACCTTCTTAAAAGTCTCTGCCCTGGCCAGCACCTCAACCAAAAATTGCTGAGCGTTGTCGAAGGCCATGGGTTCGGGGTGCGCAACCTGTGCCTCCGTAGGCAAAAGAGGATTACGCCCGAACAGAAGGAAATACGGGGAGAAGGTAGCGAGAGACTCCTGGGGAGACATGCGATAACCCATGGCAATCCATGCCAACTCGCGATCCCACCTGGCCGACTCCGGCACCTGCAGGCTCCACTTGCGCAGCGCCTGCTTGACGGTCTGCACCAATCTCTCAGCCAAACCATTGGCCTGAGGATGCTCCCGAGAAGTGCGACGGTGATCAATAAGACATCCATCCAGCAACTCCTGGAACTCACCCCTGAACTCACCACCCTGGTCCGTGACTACCTCCGCGGGAGCCCCAAACCTGGTGATGATGTCCGCAAAATGCTTCGCTGTGGTAGCGGCATGCTTGTCAGCAATGGGGATCAACTCAACCCATTTGCTAAAGCTCTCCACGCATACCATGACATAGAGGTTGCCGTCAGGGCTCTCCTGAAACGGCCCGCACAGATCGACGTGCCAGCGATAAAACAAGCCCTTGATGGGAAGCGACATCAGCTCCTTGGCACCATGATCTGCGCTAAAGTTAGCCTTGGTTCGAGCACACGGGACACAGCTGGCCACTACCTGGGCCACCGTGTGTCGCATGTTATTCCACCAATAGCTGGTCCGTACGAGGCTGAGCGTGCGATTGCCACCCAAGTGACCATACCGCTCGTGGTACGCCTGCACTATAGCAACGCGCTTGTCAGGCGGTGGGACGACCACCCTACGCTTGCCCAACAGCTTGTACAAAACCCCATCTTCCCAACCATAGGTTGCAGCCCTGTGCTGCACCCTGTTCAACTCCGTCGCCTTCTGAGCAGGAGTCCAATCGACTGGAGTAGGAGTCAAGACAGCACCCTGCACTTGCTCCAAACTCGACCATCTAGCCAGATATCAGCGGTGTAGCAATCAGCAAGAGAGCTACGCGCTAAGAGAGCCTGCACAGCGATCAGCTGCTGCAGAGAAGGATCAATGTCAAAGGACAGAGACCTACCCTCTTCCATAGCGCACACAGCTTTGGATGGCGTGAATGGCGACGGCCGCACCGGGTCGTCGCTGATGCCGAAGTCCGCCACAGAGTACTCGACACTGCGCCACCACGCCTCCTCCTCATCGTCGGCCGCATACCCAGCAGCGTTCACAAAGACCACAGAACCAGACGAGCCCTCGGCACCCATGGCCCGGGCTCCAGTGTGGTCAACAGTGGTAGGCATGGCGTATCGGGATAGCACATCGGCGTTGACATGGTCCTTGCCGGCCCGATGCACAATGGTCATGTGGTACTCCTGGATAATCATGGCCCATCGGGCGAGCTTACCCGTCAGGTTGGTGTTGGTCATTAGCCACTGAAGCGGCTGGTGGTCTGTCACCAGAGTAAACACGCGCCCAAATAAATACGGGCGAAAGTGCTTGATGGCCCACACCACAGCCAGTGCCTCCCCCTCATAGGAAGAATACCGGCTCTCCGCTGGGTTGTTGCTGCGACTAGCATAAGCAATAACGTGCTCGCGCCCATCACCATCCTTTTGCGCCAAGACCGCACCCAGTCCTACCTTGGACCAGTCGGTATATAACACAAATGGCAAAGCATAGTCAGGGGCGCGCAGAATCGGTGCCGACGTGAGCTCCTGCTTGATTGTCTCGATGGCGCGTTGCTGTGCGGGACCCCACGCCCACACGCACCCCTTCTTGAGTAACTCGGTCAAGGGCTTCACCTTGCTGCTGAAGTTCTCAATGTAACCTCGGTAATAGCCAGCCAAACCCAAATACGCCCGCACCCCTGAGACATCCGTGGGTACGGCGGCCTGCGCAATGGATTCGACCTTGGCGGCATCAGGCGTCCGGCCACCCGGCACAATCTGATGACCAAGGAATGAGAGGGTCCGCTGGGCGAACTTGCACTTCTCAGGGTGCAGCCGCATATTATGCTCCTCGAGAGCCAAGCGAACCTGCTCCAAGTGCGCCAGGTGCTCCTCAAATGTCGCGCTAAAGACGATTACATCATCAATGTAACAAGCGGCGAAAGGAAGACCTGCAAGCACTTTGTCCATAGCTCGTTGGAAAACAGCACTAGCGTTGCGGTGCCCAAAGGGCATGCGCACCCACTCATACAAATTGCCGCCCCCCCAGAATGCAAGCTTCCGCTGATCCTCCGGCGCAACTGCGATCTGATGAAAGCCGCTACGCAGGTCCAGCGAGGACACAAACTTCACATGAGGAGATATCTTATCCAGGACATCATCCACACGTGGCATGGGGTAACGGTCCACGGGTGTGTGTGCATTCAGCAACCGCAGATCGGTGGCCATGCGCATACCCGTCCATGCCCCGGTGATAGCGTCCTTCTTGGGCGCAACGACAACGGCAGCAGCATAGCTGGAGGAAGATTGCCTGATGATACCGGCATCCTCTAACTCCTTGCATTGCTCGGCTACAAAATCCAACTCGGCCTGACTCAGGCGATGCTGGCGTCGGAACAAAGGAGTGTCAGTGTCCAATGGAACACGCATGGTCCCACCATTGAAACACCCCAGTTCATCACTTGTGAAAGCGAAGGCCCCCCTTGCAGTGCCTAGCCACTTTAGCATGGCTGAGCGCTGCGCATCAGAAAGGTGTTCGCCAATAGCCCAGGGGTGCGTATCCGCGGGATCACCCACAGCTACCGCATGTGCCTCAAGATGCGGCGCCCTAGCCGCATCGTCGTGGAACAAGGAAAAGGCTGCCACACCTGGTGTGACACCCACCGCCGGAGCCTCGCGTGCCGCACGGTGTATTACCCGATGCAGCGTGGGCTCGCCGGCCAGCACGGTGCTGGTCAGCAGGGCGGTCATGAGAATGATAGTCCACACCTGTCGCAGACGCCACCCCCATGCTGATGAAGTCCCCGTCGCTGCAGGGCGCTTCAGTTTGGCTGCGCGCGCCTCAACCTGCTGAGGCGGATTGGCTGGGGACGCCCCCCCAGACTGGCGCACGGCAACCGATGCAAGCAGCACATACCCGACCTGCAACACCGACATAGCCTGGCCTATCAAAGACCAGCGCTCACTCTCGAGCACGCCCGGCAGCGCCGAGGCCCCGACATGAAAACCCATGCTGGCCTCACGAAATTCTGCGGGTGGCTGCACCAACAGACCGGTGGTAGTGTCCCAAACGAGACCCTTACCCCGATCACGGTATGCTGTCGACCCTTGGTAACTGACCAGGGTCGGCAGTGCACACATGGGGCTCCCGACCCGGTTGACGCGTGCATACGGTGGGCGATCCTCGCTATCCACCTTCTGCGTGACTAGGTGGGAAGGCAATGCTACCTCCGCAGACACACTCGGATGCTGCCTTGCTACGGCCCCAAGACCGCCTGCACACCGGTCGCACACGCCACGTTGGTCCAATAGGCACGCAAACGATGCGTGAGCCCACCCAGCCCTGCGTTGTCACACACGATGGGCTCCCCCAGGAGTGCCACGATTGTAGCCCAGTCCTCCCGCACCGCCTGATGTGGGCTGTCACCCGCCACAACGTTCTCAAACAGATACGCAGGCGGATGGGGCTGACGCGACTGCAACAGTCCCACCACACGCAACAGTTCCCAGAACAGCGCGCTACGCGGATCGGCTAGCCCCCGCCCTTGCCCTGCCTGGCTCAGGCCCTGGCACTCCCAACCCGCATTACCAAGTCGATGGCATGATGCCTGCGCAACAACTGCTGCACCTGCACCTCACCGATGGCTCGGATATCTTGAGGACATTCCCCAAACGGGTCACGCCATGCTGATGGCGGAAACTGCGCGGGATACTCTCGCGACAACACGCCACAGTGACTGAAGTACACCTGACGCGCCTTGTGCGATGGCTCTACCGCGATGAGTTTACGGCACACGCCGCCTGCGGCCAAAAAGCCTGCAATGCCCCCTCCGATCCCCGCAAACAGTTCCAACACTACCGCACCCTTGGCAAAATCAGGGGCCTGCGGTAAGATTGCAGCAGAAAAATTACCTTGGGCCTCCGAGACACCCGGTTGCACCAAAGTGAGGCCATGGCTGGCCATCTGAGGAATGGTGACGACGGCTTCAGTCACCCGCTTGCGCATAGCCAGCTGCCGCGTGGACGTCACAGCATCCAGCGACCACTGCGTGCGCATCTTGGCAATGCTCGCCGTTGGCTGAGGCAGCACCGTCCGATGCTTGTCCCACGCCGATGAGCCCGCCGCCCGTACCTCCACCATGCTGACCTCCACCACGCCCGCAGCCGCGGAAGGGTTGAGGCGTGCAGCCCCGGCTGAAGAACTGAAGCATGAGACCGGCACACTGGCCCGCTTCAGGCCAGCCCCATCCCAATCAGGGATGTAAGATGCCTCCTCCGCCCTATAGTCCACCTGAACCATGGCGCGAGCAAGGACATCCACCCCGAGTAGTGCGGAATATCCACACTTGTTGACCACCAGCGCATACGCGGACACGGTGGTCATGCTAGAGGCGCGCAACGGATTGAAAATCACGTTGACTTTAACCGCCGTCATAGCGTACGGCTTACTAGCCGGACCCTGCCAACCTGACACAGACACGGGGCTTTCTACTAAGCCACCGTTCTCGTAGGTCAGGTTCAGCATGGTGGCCAAGTCTGTGCTGATGACTAGCGGCTGAGCACCGCTATCAAGCTTGACTGCGCCAACCAACGGACATGTCACCATGTCGCTCCATACATCTCCACAGGCTCCAACTGCTTGGAACGCTATGGACGGCTCACCATTGGGGTATGGAACCACCGTGGGAACCTGGGGAACTGCACTAGTGCGCTGCTGGCTACTTGTGCTGACCACTCCCGCTTGCACCACGGGCACTGCGGCTTCTACCGGCTGACGCCCGTAGGTGACGGACTCAGAATTGCGCAAGGTGCGCACATCATGCCCATCTGCGAACAACTGGATCTCGGACACAACCGACCCCAGCCACTCAACCCCCTTCTGCCCGAAGGTGTCGACCACCTGCCGTGCTGAAAACATGGGTACGTCCACAATGAACGGCATTGGGTACACAGGCGCCAATCGCCTACGCTGCTCCAGCCCAGCAGGGTTCGCATGCTCAAAAGCAGATTGCACCCCAGCCAGCGGCATGGAAAAGGACGCGGGCAACTGCCCGGCAGGCAACATGGGTGCCTGCTGAAAAGAAAGCGGGCTGCGTGCCTGCTTGCCTTTGGTAGCCTCCGCAGCGTTGATCTCGACGTCACCCGGCATGGGCGCCCAGAATGGGTCCTCCCGGTACACCGTCGCGAATTGGTTGGGGGGCGCCGTCGCCTCCTCACCATGCTTGATGGCAGCCACCTGGGCTTCCATCGAGTCGGTCTTGCCCGCCATCTCGGCGAAGTGGACCGTCTTGATGCCCGCGGCTGGACACTTGTTCATCAGGTGCCACTTCGTGTCTGCCCCATGCGGCTTCGTGCAGCGGCTTGGACACTCGCGACTAAGGTGCCCATCCTTGTCGCAAAGGTAACATTTACCGCGTGACGGGGTGGGTGCGCCCAGCGCGCCTTGCACGCCCTGCGCCTCCTGAGTCCCATCCGATGACGGCGGACGACCGCCTCCGCCTCGACCACCACCGCGACCCCGACCACCGTAGCCACTGCCGCCGCCACCACGACTGACACCGCCACTGCCACCCTGACCGCCACCGCCGCTGCCACCCTGACCGCCACCGCCGCTGCCCCCGTGACCGGCGTTGCCACCACCCTGAGTGCCGACATATTCACCGCGCCCCGCACCAGGCAGCCGCTGGCCACCCTTGACCGCGATGGCCTTCTCCATCTCAGCCATCTTCTTGCGCATCTCAGCCAGCTCAGACGAGATACCCTTCTCGCCTTCCGCACGCTTCCTGAGCAGCCGCTTGAATGCTGCACAGAGAGTCACCAAAGTCCACTCCCCACCGGGCGGCTCCGGAAGATCGATGGCCAGCAGGGGCACTGCACTCCGCCATAACCGGCAAGCCTTGGTCTGCGTATAATCAGGCACTTTGCCCGCAAACGCGAGAAGCCGGTCAAGGGAGAAAGCCGGATCCTCACCCTCGGCGACGGTGAACGCTCCATTCCATTCCGCGATGGCCTTGACGTGCTCAACTGGGTACTCCAGCCGCAGTTGCTGCCACAGCTGCTCTGCCGGGTCGACATCGAAGATGATCGAGTCGAGATCCGGTGTGCCCATGTCCGTGAGCGCAAACCATATGTCCGTGCGATGACATCGGTCCACGAGCGCTCGGTAATGCTGGACCAAAACCTGGACCTTCTTCTTGGTCAGGTCATGGAAAAAAAGGTGAATAAAATCCATCACCATCTCATGGCGAAGAGGATACCCCGAGGCATAACGATAAGTGTTACAATGAGCTCGGAAGAGCTCATAGGCTTCCTCTAAAGTCGCACCCGTGCCTGCTGAGGTGAACTTCTCGCGAAGCTCCACCTTGGGCAGCGATGGCACACGAGTGGATTCGCCATGCACGCCGTACGGCATGCGGTGGGGTCGCTGGACGTCGTCGCCCTCACCCCATGGTATGCTGGCTACCTCCCGATCGACTTGGCCCCAGCCGAAGTCTGACCGAGTGCCGCCAAGCCTGGGCCGCCCTGCGGTGCCACCCAACGGCGTTGCTGCCGCCGTCATGGGTGGCCGACCTGTGCTAAACAAGCCACCTGATGCTCCCCCCCTGGGGGCTGCACCATACCCGCCGCGCCACGATAACGTGCCTTGGTTGGGTGCCCGTAGGTTCCCCCCCAGCGTATAAGATGCGTCGGCAGTCGACCGGGTGCCTACCCGACCGACGTTCGGCTGCAGCTCGTCATCCTGCGCCATTTCCCCGTCGCCCCGCCGTTGACCGCTTGGTCCGACGCGTGGCTGACTGGGCTCAACGTTGCGTAGTGGACCTGTCCCACTGCGCTCTTCGTCGAAGTGTCCGCGTTGGTCACGCAGCGCCTCATGTCGCCGCGCTTCCTCGGCAGCGGCCTCCTCGTCGGCAGCCTGCCTGGCCTCGGCGTCGCGTTGGGCCGCAGCTTGGCAGGCGCGTGCAGCTTCCGTGGTTGCCTCCGCCTGCCGCCGTTGCTCAGCGCGCTCCGTAGCACGCCTCGCTTCAGCCGTAGATTCCGCGCGCTCCAAAGCAAGTCGCACAGTTTCTTCAACAAGCGTCGCCTGTTGCGATAACTGCGTCGCTTGCTGAGCTCGGAGTGCCGCCAGCTCTGCCGCTTGCTCTTGCAGCAGGCGCAGCACTTGGGTAAGAGCACCACCGTCCCCTGCCGAAGAAAGGGAAGGCGCTCCATTACCTAACAAAGCGGTGTCCGCACTAGTGCCGAGACGACCGCTGGGCGGGTCAGTTGCTTGACCGCCCGTAGCTGCCGGCGCTGACCCACCACTGCCTGATGCTGTGGGGTCAGTTCCTGACATGTTGATGGTGGTATCGACCCTGGAGAGCTCCTGCCCGTCGGTGTCGACGCCCGTGTTGGCACAGCCTGCGTGGCTTGCCAAAAACGCTGTGACCGACCTAGTGTGATATGACATAAACTGCCACAACCACTACCAAGTAGCAACGGTCTAATCTGAAAGACTTAATGGTTGATCAGGCCACTATGTGTGCTAGTCTTCCCCAGAAAACTGCACACCGTCTCTCTTTGCTGAAATGAAAATGTTCCTTTGCAGATGGAGCTAGTCTCTTCGAGTAATGAAAAGAGGGCTCTCAGCCGAGGACAAGGAACTGTCCCTCGTGCCTGATGACCACCTTCTTGATCCCCTTGTGTACCGTCGCGTGCCGCGTTTGAATATCCTTGCTGGGGCGTTAGCTAGACGCTCCAACTACTCTAATTGCGACAATATGATGGTGCAAGAGGGTGCTTTTGCCTCCCCTGCTATAGAACAATGCTTTCACAACACACACTTTGCACAGTCTGATGATGAAGCCGCACATGCGGAATTTATTGAGAAAGTTAATACAATTACAACACGTTGATAGTCTCAATATCGATGCACTCCATGCTCACGAGCCCGCAGTTAGGCAGCGCTCCATGACATGCTACCGGCCTTGCTCCCAAGGAAAGGGAGAAACACGAAGGCCACTAACGAGAGACTCGAAGAGACTACACGCTGCGTGAGAGTCCTCTTCGACTATGAACCAAACCATTCGTCATGCATGCCACACGCATGACACACGCCACACTTGTCAGTCCAGCCAGGAATGCCAAAACTATCTTGCTGCCTGAACCATGCAAATAGAAACCGCATTCCAGTTGCCGTCCTGGCTTTCTACCACACATGCCAACAAAAGCAGGAAGGCATCCCGACAAATCTAAATTGCTACCCTGTTGCCGATCTCATCTCCTAGAGGCTCCGGCATTTCTGTCCCTGGGAATGTCCGACATTGAGTCACGTCCAGCAAGGTCGAAGCATAATATCCTTCAGACAATCTGCACGCTCACACCTTGCGTGTGAGTGGCCCAGCAAACATTGCGTCTAATCGTTCCTTTCTAGAAGAAATCCCTTTGTAGGGCTGCCAGCGATTTCGCATTCATTCCAGCGATCTGGCTCCGCACCGCAAATTGTCCTTTTCCATTTTCTGTCCAGTCCTCATAACGTTGACCCGCTATTCTACACCACAAAGACACCTGGCCTGTCAATAGCCTCGGCGCTGTTGAAGTCCAGCAGTCCAGCTTCAGCTCCAGCTGTCCACTAACACGCGTATGATCCTCTCGACGCTGCGCACTTGTGCTGCCGTCCGCTCAAGTCAGTGCTGCGCGCCCAGCTGTGCCTGGCCCGGCGCGCATGCACGTACACTTTCGTCCGCTCTTATGCTGCAAGTGCTAGTGTCCCCCCCGGTCACTAGCCTTTGTCGAAAATGCGTAGAAAACAAATTCCTTGCGCACGTCACCGGTCTTGTGCATAGTGGGCGCCGCCCGATGACATAGCTCGCGTCCGTGACAAAGCAACCATGCCCCTCACCATAGGACACAGTGCCTGTGTGATGGTTGGAGGAAGCTTGCTAATGAGGGTCTTTTGATAATCATTGCCCCCCACCAGCAGCATACGCCACTCCCCCCTCTTCTTCACCAGTGTGGCCTCCATGCCCACAAACAGCAGAGGCTCATTCTCCACCTGCCATTGCTCCCTACCCAGAGGAAACTTGGACTTAATGATGGAGATCAGCTCCTTAAGCCACGACGTGGGAGCTATCAGATGTAGGTCATCCCCGTGCAGCGAAGCATACACTGGTAAGCCTTCCCATTGCCCCAGAAACAGACAGGGGTCTACAGGAGAGACCTTCAAGTTGCAATGCTCCTTCAGGAAACGGTTTAAAGTCTCCCTCCAGATTATTGGACTTGACCTCAGGCCCTCCAGGCCCTTGAGGATTTTAAGGAACACTGTGTGGATGTCCCTTTTCCATACAGCAGGCACCCTAACATAGAAAGGCGTCTTGCCCTCCCACTTTTCCTGTGCCACATCTGCGTCCCCTTCCAGAAATGCCCTCTTGAAGTCTACCACCACTGAGCCATAGTCCAAGCCCTTGTTGAGAAGGCCTAGAAATACACACAGCAGCAGCCTCCAAGTGTCATGCAACATGCCAGGGGTATACAACTCCTCAGCAGTGCACTCACCAGTACCCTTGAACTCATTCAGCACTGGCCTGACATGTGGTACCTTGACCCCGTCCACCTCCTTCATCTTGATGACAAACTTGAGCTTGAGCAGACGTCGTGCAGGAGGCAGGTCATTGACAGGTTCCACGCATTTCTTGGAGATCCAGTCCTCCCCAGATTTAATCAGACCCAGTGTGACCTGGGGACACATGATGGGAGAGGACATGAGCTTCACCAGGCCTTGGTAGTTGATAGGGCTGTGTCCAGCAAGTGAGTGAGGACCAATGCCCAAACTGCTTGGATGACTAGCAGCTGGCAGTATGAGGTCATCAACCAAGGGCTCCTGCCCCTGGCACACTTGCACACGCTTAACCGTCCTGGTTACTGCACGTGATAGGTGAGTGGTCCTGAAATTAATCAGTGGGACCTGACCAGCCCCTTCCTTAGTCAGGAGAGAGGACGTGATCACTACCCCATCCTGGCATAGGAAATTCTGCCCCAGAAGAGCAGGTCCTTGATAGCCCTCCAAGACACAAAAAGCAGTGTCCTGTCCAAGGATAGGAATGAATACCTCACCCAGTACCTTCACGTGTACCCCGCCACTGAAGTCAGACACAAACTGATAGCTGGGTTCAGACATGCTGTACCCTGCTGCAGCCCTGGTCCCAATGATGGAAACCTGAGAATTAGTGTCTACCTCTAAGGCAGTGTCCAGCCCCAGATTGCCATGCCACCTGAGCTTGGCTACCTTGGGCTGCTTCTTGGCTCTTTGTAGAGCCCCAATCAATCCAGCCAAACTTGTCCCCCTGGGCTTGGTTAGTGCCTTGGGCTTGACAGTTGACTCCCCAGCTGTTGACCTTGCAGCCTGTTCAACAAGTACCTCTGCAACCTGGCCAGGGCTGACAGATTCCCCTGCAACAGATGTGGTCGTTGCGTCAGTGATGTCACTTGGGACCTGAAAATCCTGCAGATCCTGTGAGCCTTGTGCCTGACTGCCCTCATTCATCAGGTTAGGCTTGACATATGACCAACTCAGCCGGTGCACATGCTTTGGTTCGTCCTCCATGCTGACCAAGCATGCGTGGCTAGCTTCATCAACCTGGGTAACCACCCCAGGACTCCAGCTACCACGTTTGCCATAAAGGCTAGGTTCCTTCCAAGCTAGGACCTTCTGACCCACTTGTGGCTCCAGCATCTTCCAACCCCGGTCCTTCTCCCTCAGCTTGGCAAAGGTGACATGTGCAGCATGTTTCCAGCCCTCCAGCACATGTGGTGGGCACAGGCCATGATATAGACCCATTGGGCTGACAGCAACTCCATCATAGTAGAAGTTAACCCTGCTGTTCAGCTGCTGCTCCACGTTCCTCAGCCATGCACTCCTGACAAGTGCAGGTGCAGACAAGGGTACCCAGTCTTCAGAGATGATCAATTTCTTGACCTCCTGGATTGCCCTCTCGATAGCACCCTGCTGCCCATGAGCCTCCCTAGGTGTAACCAGCAACTCAGGAAGGGTAGGATCACCCTTGAGATGCTGAAACTGCATGTCCACCTGGATCCTTGTGGTAGGAAACTTGGCTCTTACATTCTGCAGGGCAGCCAGCAAGTACCTGTTCTTCATAGAAGGTAAATGCTCTAGCACCTTGTATTTCGTGTACCTGTCCACGCACACCAACAGTTGCATGCCCCTGATGTGTTGGATATCACACTGCAGATCACCAATGCTCTGAGGTAGAGTTTTGGCATGTGATTTCCTGGGCTTGTTGGAGGACAACTGGCACTTACACCGTGAGGCAGCTTGCTGACACGCCTTAAGAAGGGGTGCCCTGCCCATACGGAAGGCAAAGTTGTTTGACAGAGAAGTGGCATGCCCAAACATGTTGTGGATTCGGGCACCCAACTCCTGGTACACAGAGGAAGCAGTCCCTGGCACAGTCAGGACTGTGCTGTCAGGTTGTCCAGCATCACCATGCTGACTTCCATCCTGTTCTGACTCAGAGCCTGAGTCACCCTGCTCATGCCCAACACCTGGACCGTCAGCAGGGACCACATGCATACCACCAGAGGCCTTCACACCCCTCTGTGGTTGTACATTGGTTTCTCTCAAAATGAGAGGTCCACCCTCGTGCCCAGCACGAGGATGCATGGGGTCAGACATTCTTACAGCTGCATCAGCTGTCAAGGACGTCTTCATAGGAACCTGTACCTCTCCAGGTGACCTGGGGCCACCCTGAACCTGGAGATCACCCTCTTGTTGCCCAGATATAAAATCTGCATTGGAGCACCTGGCCTCCCCCTGGGTGAATTAAGGTGTGTAGGGGTTGCCTCAGACAGTCACTGCTCCTTGTTGTCTTCTTGCTGACTGCCCTTTGAAGGCTGGCCCTGGGACTTGTTGTTGTTCTTCTTGTTGTTGTTGTTGTTATTCTTGTTGCTGCCCTGGCCCTGGGACTTCTTGAAGCTGGGACACTCCTTCTTGATATGCCCCCACCCCTTGCACAGGTAGCATTGTATCTTTGACTTGCCCTGGCCTCCTCCCCCGTTGTCAGGCGCGTTGCCCTGCTTGGGCTTACCACCCACTCGCCTGAACACCGACTTGGAGTGTGACCTCCTGTCAGAGTCGGGTGAATGATCGCCCTTGCGCTTGTTATGGTTGCCCCCTCGTCCTCCCTGGCTTCTGTCAGCCTCAGACGTCTTGGAGCCCCCCTGGGTACGCCCACCTGCGTGGGTAGCCTTCACTGCTGGCACTCCTCCCTCAAACAGCTCCTCTGCCTCGAGTGCTTGTTTGATTATGACCTTGTAGGCCTTGAGGGTTGAGTGTGGGGCACACATGACCTTTAAGGAGCCACGTGTAGCCTTATCCAGCCCAGAGACCTTCAACCAGTTGGTCAGGGCTATGTTATCTGCCACATTGAAACCGTGGGCCCTGCCTTCCTCAACCATTTTGCAATAGCTAAGGAAATTCTGGATGAGATCCCCCTTGACCTCCCACCCTTGATACTTGTCTTGCCAATGGATGCCGACCTTCTTTCGCTGGTCTTCAAGCAACTCCTTCAGCTCAGCTACATACACTGCCCAGGCCTTGTTGGCCTTCTTACATTCCCTGGTTAGGTCCTTGATCTGATCAGTGCACTTGCCAAACGTGCTGCTGCCTATCCAGATCTGATAGTAGTTGGTACCCCCGTACAAACTAGGAAACCCTTCCAGCCCTTCTACAAACTCTTCAGCCTGCTTAGGCTTAGAGTCAGATGTCACAGGTTGCAGCTGATTTACAATTAATAATCCCTGAGTGGTAAGGTCATATCCAGAAACAGCATGTGTAGTATTATTATTCAAAGGGATATTAGTAATCTCTCCGGTGACCCCCACGTCATCTACGTGAGCGGTCCCGCTACCAGCACCCCCATTATTATTCCCACTGGCTAGGCCCTTGCTACGGCGTCCCTCAGCCATGGTAAACCACACTAGCTGTGTACAGCCCTGAGCTAAGCAGCTGGAAAACAAAAGACAGGTAGATATGTACAATCTGTCAAAAAGCCGCCTGCCCCGGTGCCGACCGCGCCACCATGCCGAATTCAGTCGAGACCACGAAAATCGCAGTAGTCGTAGTCGTAAATTGGATCGTTGGCGACAGGCGCAGGCGCGTCCTGGCCTTGCCCAACCTCAATCGTCACCGGTGTTTCGATGACGATGGGGTCCAACCGACGTCCCGTCACCGGATCAATGCGGCGACGACGGCGGCGGGTGACGATGCGGAGCGGGTTGGTAAGAATCGTTAGAAAATCCCACCCGTCCGGCGCCCACTCTCGCAATGCAGACAAGAACGCGACAAGATTGAGCAGCAATTGCCGCTCACGCGTCCGGAAGCCTCGCGACAGCAACTGCAGAATCGCAAGGTCTTGAAACAGGTTGGTCGTAATCGTCGGAATGACGCCCGAACGAACCGACAGCCAGTTAGCGAGATTGCGCTGGTAACCTGTAAGCGATGAAACCGCGTTGTCGATCTCCTCAGAGACCTCGGCAACCGCGCTGGGCGCTTGCAACCCCGCCCGGGTATGGACCTCGAAGTCCGCGAGCAAAGCGCGAATGGAATCAAGGTAATCGCGAAACCCCGAAACAATCGAAGGTTGCGGAGGCGGGGGCGGCAGTCGTAGGTTTTGCAGCAGTTCTTGCTGCTGAGCGCGTAGCTCCGCACTGGACGCTACCGCCTGGTCAACAACACGCTGCCACGCCGGATTAAGAACCGGACGATCTTCACGAACAGGAGTCGTTGAAGGACCAGCCGGAGATTCGGCGATGTCCGCTGGACTGCCCAAAATTTCAGAATCCCTCGGAATGCGGAACTCCATTGAGTCCGGCATTTTTCTTGGTACGAAGATTGTAATACGAGTTGAGTGAGAGTTTACCACCGAGGGAATCCATGGCTCTTGCAGGAAAGTTGCCTTTATTATAATAAGCAAACACAGACGTAAGTCACGTCAAGTCCGAGACTGCACGTAGCACAGACGACAGGGTCGTTGTGCCAAGAGAGCGTGCACGCAAGAGCTAGCGTCCCGGTGCGACCAAGTCACACATATAGCTTGCTAGGGACGCGTCCAAGTATTCAGCTGTACTGTCACAGCTGAACTGTCAATCAATTGATTACACGGACTCTGGCACGCCTTTGGCGCGCAGATCTATCAATTGTCCATACGGCTAGTCCTGTGGACCTATCCGTACATTACTCAGCACCAATTGTCTCATAGGTCCTGGCGCGCTACAGCACGCCTACCTATCAATTGACTATCAAGTCCTGTACAAGTCCTGTCAACGTCCTGCGGACTATCAAAGTGACACTTGTACATCCTGTGTCCGTACGCGCCCACAGTGGCGCGCCGGGTACTGTCGGCACAGCCTAGGAAATGTCATAACTTTTACGTCCCGTATCCAAATGAGGCGTTTAAGGTGCCGTTGGAAAGAGCGTAACAATCTCTATCCACCTAACGTAAATCCTTTACGTTAACTTTATCCCACGGGATGAGACAGTCCCTATGCTCCCAGTGCACCTTCGCCCGCCTATGCACCCAGTCCAAATCCACCACCATGCCTGGCCCTTGCATCTGCCCCCGCTTGCCAAAGGAATTCTCCTTGTGAAACAAGACCAACTCCCCCAGCTCCCACTCCTGCGACAAGTCAGGCTGGGTGCGGTCTAACTGCCGCCTAACCTCGGCGGTGGTAGCGAGGTGGGCCTCCCAATGGTCTGCCACGTCCGGAGGGTAAATGCCCGACTGCAGCCCCCGCGCGGTAATAAGACCTAGTCCCTGGGGCAGCTTGAAAAGCACCTGGCTGTTGTACTTGTCCATGAGCAAGCGGCACCACAGCGCGCGTTGTGCATAAGGCTGCCCCGCGGGCGCTTGAATCCTACCCCGCTGGCCTGCTGCTTGGCTGCCATGCCCTTTACGCTGCTGATGTGCCTATCAATCAGCCCCAAGTTGCCATGGTCCTGCCGCCCAGCAATAACCACCATCTCACAGCCCTCCCGCCCCACAATGCAGTCAAATTGTTGGTCCAACATGACCTCAGAAATGGGAAAGAAGTGAGACATGGCAATGCGCAGCCCCCGCCACAAGGACTCCTCTACCATGCTTGGCAGGGGCGCGATGGCTAGGAACTTGGTGTAGCGATCCATCAAGACCAAATAATAGTCCCCCTCCTCCAAATGCATGACATCCCCCACTAACCTCCCCCGGTACAGGGAAGGAGTCTTAGCATGCCAGCGCCTACGCTTCTTCCTGACACTGGCGCATGCGTGCATGGCATGCACTCCTCTAACTCAGCCTGCATGAGCGACCTTCAACCCCGGCGCCCGGCCATAAGCCGAGTCGCCCAGTCTAGCGTTTGCCCCGCCACATTACCCACCGCAAGGTGAATCTGGTGAGCAAGCATCCGCAATCCTATGGCCGTGGGGGTGGTGCCATCCCCTTCTATGCTAGGCACCTGCCCCGCCAAGCTCTCTGCATGTGCATTCCTGCGCATGTCGGCAATGTGCTCTAGTGAGGCCTTACTGAGGCGGCGACCCAACTCCACGTCTACGTGAGGGGCTACCTCGGCATCTGCCGGCACTATCTCACCTGAAGGGGTGAGCTCCGGTAGGGCGTGTTCAGGCTCTATTGCGACCACGCTGGGCACGCACTCCTGATCAGCTGCAGCACTAGTTTCACTTCCATCCTGAACCACTGACGTGGGAACATTAGGACTACAAGGCACAGCATCCTCACGCCTAGCCGACTCACCGCGACACACATCACCTCTAGGACGTCACTTGGGCATGGCTGGCCGTGGGGCGCGGCATGTGTTGGGGTCGTGTCCAGGAAGCCGAACCGGCCAGCAGCGCCGGCACACTCGAGTCGCCTTGCCGAGGTCCAGCCGCAGCGTGCAGTTGGCCTCGGTGTGCCCCACCACGCCGGTGCACCGCTCGCAGACGACCTTCTCCTTGGGGCCGCCACCCTGCTGCTGTGGCTGCCTGCCAGCGCCGCCCTCCTGTCGAGGCTGCTTGCCCTGACCGCCTCCCGGCCCGCGTTTGCTGGACGCGTTCTGGTTGTGCCGACCACCGCGAGCTCGGCGTTTGCCACCCAACATTCGCACCACGTTGTCGGCCACCGTCGTGGACAGCTGGGTAACAAGAGTGGTCAAGTCCGACAGAGAAGCTGCTGGCGGGGTCGAGGCAGGCACAGGGTTTACCTGAGCAACTGTCGGCAGCTTGTTGTTACGCCTGGGGCCGCCCCGGTCCTTGAACATCTCTCGGAGGTGCGCCATGGCTGCGTTGAACCGTTTCTGGTCGTCCGGGGTGCCCACTACCACGGAAGAAGCTAGCGCAATTTTCATGCCGAGACCGGCCTTGACATTGGCACGGCTCTCTGGCGTCAGCCCCAGCGCATCCAGAACTGCGCTGAGTAAATATTCGCTACTCATGTGCTTCAAGACACCCTTGCTCCGGACCTGGGCCGCGAATCTGGCCATGTCCGAGCTGAGGTAATTGGGGTCAAGCGACAGGTTGCGCACCAGCGCCTGCCCCTGCCTTTTTTCCTCGTCAGGAAAGCTTGAGGTGTCGAGCACCTCTTGCAGGGCCTTCACTGTGTCGGGCCAGGTCCACGCCTCTTTGCTGGCGTTGATAATGACCCCTCGCGCACGTCCGCATTACCCGTAGCCTCGTTGCATACCTCTGACCGGCGCAGCTTGGTGAGGAAAACTGCGTCGGACAGTTCGTTGTAGTCCTGCCGGAGCTCGCCCAGGCTGTTAATAAACTCCTCCACGGCGGACGGCGTCAGAATTTCTGGCAGCTTACTTGGCAGCTCTTCTTTCTTGAAAACTTTCCGGGCAGTTGGTGCTGACTGCTGCCCCGGAGCTGTGCTGACCGAGCCACCAGCTGGCTCAGTCGCCACGGTGGCTGCGCCACTCCCATCCGCCGGAGTTGATGCTTGCGTTCCCTGGTCCTGGGTTGGAGCTGGCGTTCGCTCCGCGCCACGCGCCATGAGCCCAGAAAAAGGGTCAACGGTAATGTTGACTGTTGTGAATACAAGTTGAATGCCCTTCACCGCTGGCTAGCACGCCGGCGATGGAGACGGGATTTTTGTTGTTTGGGGAACCGATTGTGGGAGGCTGAGCCCGCAGCCGCCACTGATTGCTATTGAACCCTTGCAGCTGGCCAGGCCGCAAGGAGCTCAGCGGCGCGGCGCTAACCGATAAGGCATGCTCGAGCCTCTAACCCGAGACTACCGGTAGGCTACCCGATAGTGCATGCTCGAGCCTCTAACCCGAGACTACCGGCACTCAGCGGATCTGTGCTACCGAGGGCGACGGTTCTCTGACCGTCCCGGCGCGCACTGGCTTCCGTACCTTGCTTAGGCACCGACTAGCATCTAGACACCAATCTTTGATGCCCACCTAACTAGGCGTCCGGGCCGGCGACTACCGGCCGGCGGATAGATGCCACTCGGGAGCACAACTCCATAAGGTGAAGCCTGCGGAGTCCATGGCGGCACCAACACATACCCGACTGGCCGTGACGGGCCGGGCTGCGCTTGTACCCACGGGGAGGGCTCCATGCTCGGAAGAGGGAGAACACCTGGACCATCTGGACATGGTTGCTCAGGTTGGTACGCCTGCTCGTGGAGGTCGGGTC
Organism: Mesostigma viride; assembly: GCA_009746045.1. Taxonomy (NCBI): domain Eukaryota; kingdom Viridiplantae; phylum Streptophyta; class Mesostigmatophyceae; order Mesostigmatales; family Mesostigmataceae; genus Mesostigma; species Mesostigma viride. The sequence continues at coordinate 410 of RPFO01001779.1, read as the reverse complement.
GGCCTCAACCGGGTAAGACTCAGCATGCGTGAACTCAGGGTTCTCCTCATACTCTTCTTCGTACTGGCCCTCTTCATCCTGTTCCTCCTCATAATCCTCCTCCTCATATAATGCTCGATCCTCCTCATGTTGCTCCTCCGGTTCATAGTCTGATATTCTTCCTCAATCGGTACTTTCACGGGGACGCTTCCACCCGGATTGCGTGGCGGGCTGGGGTTCCTCTGCAGTTCTTTGCCGCGTGGTGACATCTGTCGACAGGGGAGGGGACAACCAGCCGAACGCACAACAATCCAGGAACTTCCGTGAGCTTACTTGTTTTTGAGAGAGGCCTTGTGTATTCAGACAACAACACGGGCACACGTTACCTTCTAATTCCTTCTCGGAGAACCAGCTGTTCTCCACATCTGTTC
>RPFO01001243.1:0-22775 GCA_009746045.1 Mesostigma viride | reverse complement strand
TCGCGTAACAATTCGTTGTAGTTACGGACGTAAATTAGGTCCTTTGCCTCGGTTGTCCCTAGGTTTACGTTTAGGCTCCTACCGGGACATTATTGTCCTCGTAACAGTACTGTGGTACATTGGGTGCCGTTGGGCGCCGCGCCGCGTACTTTACTAGTGGTCCTGATCCTGTGGTAGAATGTAGTGGACCAGCGTGCATCAGTAGATTTAGTGGACCAGCGTGCACCTGTAGGCGAGGGCCATGTCGGCCCGAGCGTGTTGGACCGTTGGTGACCATTTATGCGCGTTCTACCCCTTGTGTGTGCACTCGGCGTGTGTTAAGTGAATTGACACATTTAGGCTTGGGTCACGGCAGTGTAGTTGTGTTTCCTTCCTCTATTCCTGGAGTAAACGGGTTTTGGTAAATGGTTGTATGGCGTATTATAGCAACACTTACGTTAATGCATTGAGATCAGCTCCGTCACGTTCGTCTTTCGCCAGAGGGTTAAGTAGAGGAGGCCTGACCAGTTTAGGTAGTATCAGGCCCATTAGAGGTAGAGGTGGAGGTAGATATCCGCGGCGTAACAATGGTTCCGGAGGAACTTCAGTAGGTAGTGAACGAGACGACTATCCCTTGCCACATACACCTTTTCAAGACCCCTTCCGCGTCCAGGAACAAGAAGTCGACACTTCCTTGATAGGTAATGGGCGGGTCGCCTTCAAGCTAGGAGCGTCGTGCTGCCCGTTTCGGGACACGCTTTACCTAGAAGCTAGACCTGCTCACAGCGGATAAATCCTTTCGTAGTTAGCCTGTCCTTCGCCTTGTTTTCCTGCTTACGGTTGTTTCCTGCCTTAGATCGGGGAGTATTACTGTTCGGAGACGATTAGCGTCGCCGTACCTACACCTTTTTCCTTGTGCTGCTGCTTTATTAGACGGCCGCACCCGCAGAGTTACGGGGCGCTGTGTTAGGACGAGCGCTGGGATATCCGGCCGCTGACTTAGGACGAGAGCTGGAAACTCCCGCCCTCCTTCTTCTTTCGGTGATCCAGATCGTCAAGCTAAGTCGCCTACCCCTACCTCGTCTAGCTTGACATCACAAGACACGCCAGGTGAGTTATCATGAGTCAACGTCGTGTTTTTACTGCGCCTTCCCATTCATCTAGTGATAATAGTTTAGCTAAGTATTACGTAGTTATTACCCCTCAATGGTCAGCCATTTTCCTCTCTTGGTCAGATGCTAGGAAGATAGTGCAAAACCGTACATATAATGTAATTAGGTATAAGAAATTTGTTACCTTCGAGGAAGCTCAACAATTCCTTATAGACCATAGCGTATCAGATCTAGGCCTACACGTACGTTCTACTCCTCATGGTCGCCCTCCTGTAGAAGCTCTAGATTTTGCTACCCCTCCTTCGTCTCCCCCTAAGAGGGCTGCATCCTCATCTAGCTTAGATACTCCTCTCACCTTGGAATTCGGTTCCCTATCCATTACTGTTGTTAAAAAGGACTGATTTAAATTGTTCCTTTCTTTTAACCATTAAAATCTTTTCCTTTTCTTTCCTTGCCTTATATTAGGCCTTGTCCTTTATCCTTGCTGCTTTCAGTTAGATTTTTGATCATTTACTTAAACAAAAATGGATCCAGTGGGTGGTAACCTGTCGCCTATACCTACCAATACTCCTACTATGAATAATAATAATAATAATAATAACAACCATAACAACAATCGGGTAACCGACGGGACTCACTTGAAACGGTACACCATCTCACTCCTCAAGGTAATCTTCGTGCCTCACCTCCTTCTCCTCTTGCTGATGGTCGCCGTCGTCCCTCACTTACCCCTCCTACCTATGAACAACGTCAACGTATGCAAGTCAGATTTAGTGATGACCCTTCCCTTACCCTGAACCAGGCCCCTGCCCCTCCTGCAACCTTGGCTCAACCCTCCAGCAGGTCCTCACTAACTAACAATGTTTTTAGGCCTCCTTCCCACCCTGTTCCTTCCATGCCTGCTCTTAACACGGGTCGTGCCTCTGCCCCTGTCGGTCCTTCTGGGCGCCCTAGTGCAGTTCCCTTTTACCCACCTGCTTCCTGGTCCTACCCTGAGACGGCCTATGAGGCAGCCCAGGTCCCTACCCGTGTGGCTGATTTAGAAGTTAATAGTGATTTCAGTACCATGCCCTTAGATGACAGAAATTATGATCATTTTGCCTATTCCTCTCTTCGTGAGCAATATACTGTCCCCTTCTCTTATGGGCACCAGCCTGAAACGGTGGCCCCGTCTAGACCCCTACCCAAGACTTTTCCTCTTCCTTCCTTCTATCCCGCTTATGTAGCAGTGGAAGCTAGTGGCCCTATGGGAAAAACTGACTCTTCTAATCCCCCTAAGCCCCTGCTCTTCCCCTCTTTGCTAACCTTCCCAAGCTGGATGTCAAGTCTACCCCTCAACAGTTTTTCACCTTTATTATGTTGCTTACACAGAACACGGAGTCGTGGCAGAATCATAATAGATGGCGTCTTTCTGATGCTGTATTAGTTCCTCACTATCTCACAACCTGTATTACTCCTGAGCTTGCTAACCTCATTCAGTGTGAGTCTTTGGCCTCTCATGCCTACCCTAACTCTGTAGCAGAATTGTTTAAGCGTTTAGAGAACCATTTAGTCCCTCCTGATTCAGATTGGCAGGATAGATTAGCCTTTGGTACCTTGCAGCAGGGTACCAAATCATTTAAGAGTATATGAAAGAGTTTGATGCTCAGATGGTACGAATTAGGGATTGTCGGGTGCAGAAGTACGTGCTCGCTTCCTCAGGCCTCAGTAGACCCTTATTACGTGAAGTCAAGCGCCAGTTCTCTGCCTACCGTTTTACTGATCTGCCCCTCAAGCATGTGCGCCAGCATCTCTTGCGTGTAGCAGATTTCTTCACCACCCTTCTCTTCCTACCCGTTCCCGTATTAATAATATTATCCTTACCCCTGAGGAGGAGAACTCCTATGTAGAAGAATTAGATATCTGTGTTACTGACCTTTCAGCCTGATGTCTCTCATATCACATGCTATCATTGTAAGGAAGTAGGTCATCTTAAACGTGAGTGCCCCAAGTTCCTTTCGGGTGCTCCCCCTCATCCCGACGCTCGCCCTCCTCGTACCCCTCAGCGTGCTCCTATTCGTCCTTCAGGACGCATTCCTTCAGCTACCCCTAGTAGGCTGAATGCTGTGCAGACAGGATCCCCAGGGTTCCCCTATGATAATCAGGCTCCCGCACCCTCTTCTCCCTCGTGACCCTCCAGCAGTGGCTTTTCCGCCAGGGTCTTCTTCGGGGTTCGTTCCTATGGATTTGGGGGGGGAGGGGGAACAGTAGGCCTGTCAGCCGGGGGTAACCTGGACAGGTCCTTAGATAGTACCCCAGATAAAATTTTTGCCTGCCTGTTTTTATAACCTCTGTAGGAGCTGAATCTTCCCTACCACTACGTGTGCGTCCTCTTATGTTCTTGAATGGTGGTTTAACCGTCCCTCACACTGTTGTAGACCCCTTCTTGCATGCTGATGAACTCTTGAATGTCTCTGTGTTGGTAGATAGCGGTGCGGCTAGCTCCTTTGTGAGCGAGGCCCTAGTTAGACGTTTAGGACTAGTCCCTACCCCTCACACCAAACCCGTTACTGTTCATTATGCTGATGGTCGCACCAGTCATTCCCCGGGTACGGTGTCCCTTCCCATGGTTATACAAGGACGTACTGTCAACCTGACGGCCACTATAGGCCCTATCACTACCGCTGATGTATTACTAGGATTAGATTGGCACCAGGATAATAAGATTACTATTAATTATGATACCATGGTCATTTGGTTTCCAGATAGCTCTTACTGGGTACCTGAACGTCATTATAGATTGGAAAATTTATCCTTGGTAGATATTACTCCTCCTACACCTGTTGATCCTCCTGTAAGACCTATACCTGAAGTAATAATGTCAAATGACGAATTACGTTCTGAATTAAAGCAAAATGGATACCTATTATGTATGTTCCTTCAGTTAGAAGTACAACAGATACCTATCACTAACAATAGTGTGGATATAGATGTAAATACAGTGGATACAATAGGAGTAGGATTTACTGAAAATGAAATAGTAAGATACATGGCTGTGATAGATTCCTCAAAAGTATTTGAAGAAAAGACTCCTTCTTATCCTCCTCCTCGTTCTGTTTTACACCGTGTAGTTATCAAGGACGGTGCAGTTCCTACGCACTCTCCGATGTATAGAATGGGCCCTACCGAGTTAAAGGAACTAAAACAGATTTTAGTGTCATTATTAGAAGCAGGATTGATAGAGCCTAGTAACTCCCCCTACTCAGCTGGTGTCCTGTTAGTTCCTAAGCCAAATGGCAAGTTTCGCCTAGTTACTGATTATAGGAAGTTGAATGATATTACTGTGAAATCTAAATACCCTCTACCTCGTATTGACGATATATTTAATAAGGTTAAAGGTTCCACTTGTTTCACAGTACTGGATTGTGCGGATGGTTTTTGGCAGTTGCGGATAGCTCCTGAGGATTGCCATAAAACCGCCTTTGCTACCCCTTTTGGTCATTACCAGTTTAGAGTAGCGGCTATGGGACTCTGTAACTCGCCTGCCTCTTTTCAAATGTTAATGAATGAAGTGCTTAGACCTGTTATGGGAAATTCTCATCTTCCTCAGGTGTCCTCTGATCTAAAGGATCCCTCCTTCTCCTCTGTTTCTTTATCTGAGCATGACCGTTCTTGTGCTCAAGCTTACTTAGATGATATTCTTATTTACTCTCCTGATTTTGAAACGCACCTACGTGATTTAAAGAAAGTATTAGAAATAATGGCTGAAAATTCTTTGTGGGCGCGCCGTGCTAAAGTGCGTTCGGGTAGGAGTGTCCCATTTTTAGGGCACGTTCTGTCAGATGCCGGGGTCGCTACCGACCCGGATAAAACTAAGTCAATTCAGGAATGGCCTACTCCTACCGACGTTAAAGGTGTACGTAGTTTCCTAGGAATTGCTTCTTACTATAGGCGTTTTATCCCGCGTTTCGCCACTATAGCAGCCCCTATTAATCATTTATTAAAGAAGGATATCCCCTTTGTTTGGAGTAGTGAGTGTCAGTCTGCTTTTCAGTGCCTAAAATCCCTACTCCTTTCCCCTCCTGTACTCATCCTACCGGATACTACTAAACCCTTTGTTGTGGCTACAGATGCTAGTAAAGTAGCTATAGGTGGTGTCCTTCTCCAGGATCAGGGTCAGGGCTTACAGCCAATTGAATATATCTCTAGGACAATGCTCCCTGCGGAGCGTAACTATCCCGTCCACCAGCAGGAACTCTTAGCTGTGGTGTATTGTTGCCACGCGTGGCAGCACTTCCTTAAAGGTGCTCAATTTGATGTCTGCCTGAATGAACCCTGTGAGCTAGATCCTTATAGGTTAGTTATCCAAACGGATCATCGTCCCCTTACCCATCTTCTCTCCCAACCCAACCTTACCCCTCGGCAAGCGCGCTGGATGGAATTTTTAGCACAGTTTTCCCCTTTTAAACTTCAGTATGTCAAGGGTGTAGATAACATAGTACCAGATGCACTCTCTCGTCGTGCAGACTATTCCTTCTTCGAGGACCTTGATGTTCTCAATATTACTCTAGTTCCTACTACTATGGGTGTAACCCCTTATGGTGAACTACCTGATGATGATTCCTATGCCTACCTCTTTCATACAGCTGTTCGCATGCCTGATCTCCTTTCTCACGTAGGACTCTCTCTCCCGTGTGAGGCCCTTCCTGTGGCCTCGGTGGGGGGGAGGGGAAAAATAAAATTTCTATACCGCTTAGCCATATAGCGACTAGGTCAGGAAAGTCTTATGAAAACGTAGTCCCCCTAGGACCTCCCCTTCTCTTCGGCAAGGCGGTAGGAGATCTCTTTAAACCTGTTCTGGATACTTCTGTAGCGATGCCTACCTCTGATCTTGAACGCCTTATTAGTAGATTTACGGCCACTGAGCCGGAAGCATTAGCTGCCATTGCTGCACATCCCCAACAATTAGGCAAGCACCCTTGTAAATTTGTAGGTGGGTTTTTATATGTGCAGATAGCAGATTCTCCCCCTCAATGGCGCCTGTATGTCCCTCCTATCTGTCGCTCCTCCTTGCTCTTTGAGTTGCATGACTTAGCTGCTCACCAGGGTGGTAAACGGGTACGGGACCTAGTAGCCCGCTCTTATTACTGGCCTTCCCTTTATAAGGATGTGGATGAGTATGTTAGAACTTGTCAATCTTGCCAGGAAATGAAACCCAATAATGTAGGACAGATAGCAGAACCTAGGACCTTGCCTGACCCTATCATGCCTTGGGATTCTATCATGATGGATTTTGTAGGACCTTTTAGAAAGAATGATAGGGGCAATGCCCAAATCCTTGTGTTCATAGATCGTTTTACTCGTATGTGCCATCTTGTGCCGTGTCCTTTAGAACTCACCGCACGTGATTGCGCACGCCTATACCTCAATAATGTATATAGATATCATGGATTGAGTAGGCAGTTTATTAGTGATAAGGATAAATTATTTACCTCAGATTTTTGGCAGCAGTTTTTCGCTGCCATCGGTACCAAGGTTACCTACGGTACTGCCTACCACTCCTCCTCCTCTCATTTAGTAGAGCGTCTTAATAGAGTAGTAGAAGAAGCGCTTAGGCACTATGTTAATGGCTCGGGTAGTGATTGGGAGGATTATTTATGTTTGGTAGAGTTCTCCCTCAACAATTGTCCCCAAGCTGCGCATGGATATACGCCCTTCTTCTTAGATACTGGGAGACAGCCCCTTACCCCTACCTCTCTCTTAGCTAGTCCTCTACGGGACAAGGATGATGTGTCCCGAGATACTGTAGAAGGTGTACAGTCCTTACTAGATAGAATGAAAACTGCTCATGACCACGCGATCTCAGGGTATCAAAAAGCTCAGGCTAAGTACCTTGCTAGGTTGCGTGCCTCCTTAGATAGACGAGCACCTGAGATAGAAGTAGGAGATCTAGTATTAGTAGAAGGCCCCCGTGTTGGCCGTTTTGCTCATAAGTTTGAAGCAGAACTGAAGGTCAAACTTAGGCCTGCCTTCTTAGGACCCTTCCATGTGTTGTCTAGGGTAGGAAATTTCTTGTATAAAGTCGATATCCCTACCTCTTGGCAAACGCATTCAAACACCTTCCATAGGAGCCAGCTTAAACTGTACCACCCTAGTACGTTCGCTGGCAGGGAGTTAGCGCCTGCCCCTTTAGAGCATAATCCTGACACTGGGGAAGTAGAAGACGAAGTAGAAAGCATCGTGGCCCATCGAGATATCAAAAAGGGCCGCGGTACCCAGCGTCAGTATAAAGTGAAGTGGATGTATGCTCGTAGTGAAGTAGATAAGGTTTGGTATACGGAGAGTGAGCTAGATGGGTGTAGTCGCCTGCTGCAGGAATATAAAACCCTGCACAAGCTCTAGTCGTAGGCCTTCTCCTCTCTTATGTTATGTCTGCTGTCGACGGGTGGTTGGTTGTCCCCTCCCCTCCGCAGCCGTCATGACAGAGCCTACCCCTCCGGCTGAGAGCCCGCTGCCGTCCCTGCCCCTACCGGACCCTGAGCTGTATTTCGAGGCCCTTCCGGGCCGTTGGGTGTCGCGATCATGTTACCGGGGTGGCGTTGTGCAGCCGGCCCTTCAGGCCCAACATGCGAGCTTAGTCAGGGCGGCCCTCTTCGGGGTCACGTGGTATGGTCCTTCCCCTAATGAGCCGCACCAGCTTGTCCTGCACGGGTTCGACGATGCCGGACACTGTTTGTTGGGGTGTGGTTCTCGCTGTCCCGCCTTGGAACAGATAGATGCGGTTCTCCGGTGTTGCCGTGTGTTCTCCTACCTCTCTACCCCTGTGGGCCGTACCTGCCTACGGGAGGTGTTTCCTTGGCTTCCGGCTGAGGGTGATGCTGAGGTAGATGAGAACCCCTGCGACCTTTTACGGGCCGTAGAATTCATGGAGATAGCTGATCAGGCGGCGGGACTAGCGGTTGATGGTCCTGCCCCTTCGGGCGCCCCAGCCGAGGTACATTATACTCCAGATTATTCTGCCTCGAGCGCTGCGTCCGCCTCCTCGGCGTCTGTTCCTCCCTCTCCGGTCCCGTCGTCCCCTCGGTCGACCCGGGGTGTTGCAGTGGAGCCTACCCCTTCGGGTTTGCCTGATCCTCTTTCGGCGACGGTCTCGGCTATGCAGGCTCAGATCCAGTCCCTGACCACGGCGTTTGGGGCCTTCCTGGCGGCCCAGGCGCAGGTCCCGGCTACGCCAGCTGGATCCGCGCCTCCTACCCCTTCTGTTGCCCCGGCGACTACGGCTTCGCCCGCGCCCCCGCTGGCGCCCGCGGTCGCTGTGGTTCCGGCGGCTGCTGCGACTCCTGCTGCCTCTGCGCCTGTGACCGCTGTACCTGCGCCTACGCGCGAGTCCCCTGCCCCTGTGACCGCGCCCGCTGTCGCTGCTTCCGAGCCTCCACCAGCTCAGTCGCAGCCGTCGCGGGGCTTCTTTGGCGACACTAGCGGACTGCCCAGGCTTTGGGAGGGTGGTCCCCCGCAGAGGATTCCGGTTCCTGACTGGAGCCTGGATGGTAGTCAATCTTATGCAGGACTGCCTGTCCCTACGGGCCCCATTTTTAACATGTGGCCTGAGGGTGCACCGGCCACCGAGACCGGCGCGCCAGCTTCGGCGGCGGGTCCGTCACGGCCCCCTCTGGCTTCGGGTCCGGCGCGACCTCTGCTGTACCAGTGTCACCTGCGTCGGTGTCGGCTCCTGCCCCTGCTTCGGCCCCTGCCCCTTCGGCCTCTCTGTCCTTGGCCGCGGTTGTTCGGTCCACCGGCCAGGATCCTCGCGCTACCCGCGCTTCCGACTCCCTCCGGGAGTTGTCCCAGGGTGATCGGGACAGGGCTCCTTCTGTGGTGCATGCGACGCCGGAGTCGCGCGACACGCCCGTGCCTGGATGTGGTATGTCCGCACTCGCCTGCCGCCAGTGTGACCTGCCGCGCGCCTCCGCCGAGCTTGCCATCTCGCCCATGTCCTACGGGTTTTCCCAGGTGTGTCGGGCGCCTCGGGATCGTGGCCTACCCATTGAGACTGATCGGCCTCCTTTCGACATGGTTATTTTAGCTGATCCTGTGTTCCAGGGTGAGATCCTGGTTCGGCGCGTTCTGTATCGCTGGGCTAGGCGCCACAACGACTTGGACACCTACGGTGGGTTCCAGTGGGCTTACCCTCCGCCTCTGGGCATTATGGCTTCGGATGCCCTTACGGTAGAGTTTCCTGCGGTGCCGGGTGTTACGTACACCACGGTCCTCCAGCCCATCCTCGAGTGGGATGCCCGGCGTCCGGCGCCCCTCCCGGGCCAGGGTCTAGACTCCCGCGGTCACCCTCCTCCTCGGGCCAGCGACTACCTAGAGACATTCGGGTCGCGCCAGTGTGCGCGTCGGTGGCGTTCCCGTGAGATTCGGCACATCCGGTTGTGGCCGTCCAACGTGGAGCCCCTGGTAGATCTGTTTTTCCCGACGGGTATGCGCCCTCGGATCCGGTATCATCGCCTGCTCCTTCGGGCTCTCTGCCTGATCGCGGTAGAGCCTTTCCTACGCCTCTTTGCCTGTGGTTTCCTGGACTGGGCCCGGGCCAGGTCGTTCTTACTCAGCATAGGTATTACTGGGCCTTTCTGGGCCTTTTTCCTGACGGCGTGTGGGCCGATGTTTTCCTCACCGTAGATAGGCATGACAATGTTGAGGATGTGGCCCATTACCAGGCCTACCTGGAGTCCTGCTGGCCTCCCGTGGTACCTACCAGACGGATGGCCATTAGATAGAGGGCCTTAGGCCCGACCTGAGGGTGTTGTCCCTCCGGTATGTAGAGTCGCCCTCATGTTCTGGCCAGTTGGCTGGTCGTTCTTGGTCCTTGGTGCTGATGGTTTACTCTGTGTGTCCTGCCCAGTGCCGTCCCCCCCGGCAAGGACTCCGTTCCAGGCAGTTAGGGGAACCTACCACCAGGCTTGGTGCTGGCTAACCCTACACCTCCCGGCGTGGTGGTGGAGACCGTGTGAACTATTGGTGCCTTGTATCTTGGATGGCTTGCTGACTGTGTTAGTGTGTGCTGGGTGCATTAGGTTTCCTACCCCTTGTTTCCTCCCTGTACGTAGGGAGAGGGCTCCCTACCTTTGTGGGGGGGGAGGTGTTACGTCGCGTAACAATTCGTTGTAGTTACGGACGTAAATTAGGTCCTTTGCCTCGGTTGTCCCTAGGTTTACGTTTAGGCTCCTACCGGGACATTATTGTCCTCGTAACAGTACTGTGGTACATTGGGTGCCGTTGGGCGCCGCGCCGCGTACTTTACTAGTGGTCCTGATCCTGTGGTAGAATGTAGTGGACCAGCGTGCATCAGTAGATTTAGTGGACCAGCGTGCACCTGTAGGCGAGGGCCATGTCGGCCCGAGCGTGTTGGACCGTTGGTGACCATTTATGCGCGTTCTACCCCTTGTGTGTGCACTCGGCGTGTGTTAAGTGAATTGACACATTTAGGCTTGGGTCACGGCAGTGTAGTTGTGTTTCCTTCCTCTATTCCTGGAGTAAACGGGTTTTGATAAATGGTTGTATGGCGTATTATAGTAACACTTACGTTAATGCATTGAGATCAGCTCCGTCACGTTCGTCTTTCGCCAGAGGGTTAAGTAGAGGAGGTCTGACCAGTTTAGGTAGTATCAGGCCCATTAGAGGTAGAGGTGGAGGTAGATATCCGCGGCGTAACACACCTCCACCCATAATGCATTGGCTTCGGGGAGAAGAGCATTCAAAGCATGGCAGATGAGTTTCGAGAGAGGCATCAGTGGGGCTGAATGCGACGCAGCAATGGTGCGCAAAGCAACAGGAGTTTTGTGCAGCTTAACCCCTAAATGGTCTTGCTGCCGATTTTCCGCCAAAAAGTGACTTACAGCCGATTTGTCGGCACCTACTCGGGGGACCAGTTTGCGAGAATACCATTGGGAATTAGGAAACGTTTAGCTGAGAAGAATGAAAGTTTATAAGTTTCTCCAGAACATGATACTAGGGTTTGCTATATTTTGACAAAGTTATAGAGGTGTTCTGGACGGTCAAAGTACAAGGGGTCAGGGTACTTTTTCACGTACAACGTGCATTTCGGAAAACGACGACCTGGCCATGGCGGCTTGCGCCCACGCATGGCATTTACGTTTGAGTTAGAATTTTCTGGCCAAACTTAGGATATTGATTTTATACGTTCTAAAGATCATACAGGCCAATTTTTGGTTCGCGGGAATGTCATTTGATAGGTGTCGGCAGCGTTCTTGCTGGAAAAAACTGCGATCAGGCCGGACGATAGAAACGTTGACAGCAATACCTTTCCGGCGTATTTTAAAGGACATATTGGTTTCTTTGTACTTTTTATGATGATTTGTAGTCGTAAACGTGCAAGGGTGGCCAGAAATCGCCGAATCCAGCGACCATGCTGCACAACTTTGGTGTGCCGAAATGCGCCATTTTGCGGCCACCGCCTGGGCCAAGGTAACGCCATCCATGCCTGGTAAAGCTTAAGCATCGTTTTCCTATCGATGTTTGACGTTTATATATACGTTCTAGCTTGTGTAGCACATTCTTTTTGCATTATTCATGCTCTTTCTTGACCCTGGCCTGGCCCCTTTCTAAAACACCCTTCTTAGATGCTTCCCTCAGTCAGTTGACCTGCCACAGGGTGATGGTGATAAGTTTTAGAGGCTGTATGGGTTTGAATACCTCCATATATGTTTGTTATACATTTCCCACACACATATTGCACAGCAGCAGCACGGCAGCAATGCAGCAGCAGTAGCATGGCAGCACAGCAGCAGCAGCAGCACATGAGCAGCTCAATGACAACAACGCTGCTTGCGCTTCAGCAGTCGTCGTCGTCGTCATCGTCATCGGCAAGGATGAGCGCTCGCTTCCGACGCCGGGAGGCGCCTGCGTTGTTGTTCTCCGCCACAACGTCGCTGGGTGGAACCATCTCGCGCAATCGAGCCTCGGCCAGGGTGATATCCGGCGCTTGCAACGCAGGGACGACCACACCGGGGCACCCGCAGATCTGTGCCTCCAGCTCGTGGAGAGGCACGCAAGAAACCGCGTCCTCCTCCCAACGGGCACCCCAGTACATGGCTACCATGTCGTTTTGCGTGTCGACAACAGCGACACGACCATGGTACCTGCCGTCCCGGCTTTCGGTGCGACCGTCCGCGGATGTCACACGCTCCGACGCCCAATGACACACGACTTGCCCTACGAGGTTGCGGCTGCCACTCTTGACCTGCAGCGTTACGCCTTCCCAGCATGCCTTCGCCATGCCGACGATGCCCTTCGAGCATTCAGCATCTTGCCACTTCACGACCGGGTGTTCCGCGTCATAGGGCACCTCCTTCAGCGCCTTTAGGCACTCCTTGGTGAGCTTTTTGTTCGCACCCAAGGAGACTCCATGGGGCGGCTGACCTCGCTTGCCCACCACTTGTGTCAAGATGAGGTCTGAGGCGGTGATGATCACCGTGTGCGCCGCAGTGGTTGGCGGATGGGGCCATTGCGCAATGTCTGTATTCCACGGGTGCCACGTGTCATGCAAATGCTTAGCGCGGTATACAAAGAGCTCAATAGAAGGTTGGCCGCCATCCTCCTTCGCAACCACCTCCTTGATGATGCCAACGAGGACTGGAGTCCACGTGAGCTTCGAGTTGCAGAGAATACCAGCTGAAGGGTGCCAGTATAGAACAGCGGAGCCTTTCTCAACGCCTTGCATGCGCTTCAAGTAAGCGACCTTGGCTGCCATGGCCCTGTCTTCTGCCGCCCATTCCTGCTGTGTGTGGCCATCATGACGAACTCGGTCTACCAGCGGGGTGACGCGCACCGCCTCTGCGTCGACCAACGCCATGAAGTGCTCTTCTTGCGTCGGTGGTGGTTCAGGCGCTGCATCGTGCTCACGCAGGGCGGAGATGTCCGCGCGAGATGGCCACGGCAAAGGGCGCCACTCCTCAGGCACCTCCTCAGGGGCATGTGGGACTTGACTTGCGAAAAAAGGCCTTGTTTGGCTTGATGGTGTCGGGCGGAAAGTACCACTGCCAGATGCCATGGAGCAACTTCTCGACCCTTGTTTTGATCGACTCCAGCTCCTTCCCCCGAAACTCCATGTTCAATGGTGCGAAGGCTGGGGTGTCCTGCAACATCGGAATGCGGTCTGGATCCACAAGTCGGACGCCAAACAGCGGCCGCCCCTCCGCATCAAACCTGTATGGCTGTGTCATCGCCTTCCCGCACCGTGGCGCGCCTTCCTGTCGAGTCCCCGCGGGCTGCCACGGCGTCTTTTGGGACTCCGTGGTCCGGTAGGACAACCAGGTCTCTGTGTTGCCCTGTACCTGGAAGAAGACGGCGTGGTGCACCTTCATTGAGCGACCGCGTTTTTCAGGCACCGGCTGTGCCGCTCCGCCGCTCCGCCGCTCCGCCGCCCGCCGGCTGCGCCGCCGGCCCGCCGCGCGCCGGCTGCCCCGCCCCGTAGCCCGTCGACAGGCTGCCCCGCCCCGCCGCATGCAAGCTGCGCCGGCCCGCCGCCCACGCGCGCCGGCAGCGCCGTTGGCCCCCCGCGCGCCGACGGCCCTGCCTCGCCGCCCGTTGACAGCCCCGCCCCGCCGCATGCCAGCTGCGCCGGCCCGCCGCCCATGCGCGACGGCAGCGCCGCTGGCCCCCCGCGCGCCGACGGCCCTGCCCCGCCGCCCGTCGACTGCCCCGCCCCGCCGCCCGTCGACAGCCCTGCCCCGCCGCATGCAGGCTGCGCCGCCGCTGCCACCTCGCTGCGCGCTGGCTGCGCCACCTCGCCGCCCGCCGACGGCGCCGCCCCGCCGCGCACCGGCTGCCCCGCCCCGCCGCCCGTCGACTGCCCCGCCCCGCCGCATGCCAGCTGCGCCGGCCCGCCGCCCACGCGCGCCGGCAGCGCCGTTGGCCCCCGCGCGCCGACGGCCCTGCCTCGCCGCCCGTTGACAGCCCCGCCCCGCCGCATGCCAGCTGCGCCGGCCCGCCGCCCATGCGCGCCGGCAGCGCCGCTGGCCCCCGCGCGCCGACGGCCCTGCCCCGCCGCCCGTCGACTGCCCCGCCCCGCCGCCCGTCGACAGCCCTGCCCCGCCGCATGCAGGCTGCGCCGCCGCTGCCACCTCGCTGCGCGCTGGCTGCGCCACCTCGCCGCCCGCCGACGGCGCCGCCCCGCCGCGCACCGGCTGCCCCGCCCCGCCGCCCGTCGACTGCCCCGCCCCGCCGCATGCCAGCTGCGCCGGCCCGCCGCCCACGCGCGCCGGCAGCGCCGCTGGCCCCCCGCGCGCTGACGGCCCTGCCCCGCCGCCCGTCGACTGCCCCGCCCCGCCGCCCGTCGACAGCCCCGACCCACCGCATGCCAGGTGCGCCGGCCCGCCGCCCGCGCGCGCCGGCAGCGCCGCTGGCCCCCGCGCGCCGACGGCCCTGCCCCGCCGCCCGTCGACAGCCCTGCCCCGCCGCCCGTCGACAGCCCCGCCCCGCCGCATGCCAGCTGCGCCGGCCCGCCGCCCACGCGCGCCGGCAGCGCCGCTGGCCCCGCCCCGCCGCCCGTCGACTGCCCCGCCCCGCCGCATGCCAGCTGCGCCGGCCGGCCGCCCACGCGCGCCGGCAGCGCCGCTGGCCCCCCGCGCGCTGACGGCCCTGCCCCGCCGCCCGTCGACTGCCCCGCCCCGCCGCCCGTCGACAGCCCCGACCCACCGCATGCCAGGTGCGCCGGCCCGCCGCCCGCGCGCGCCGGCAGCGCCGCTGGCCCCCGCGCGCCGACGGCCCTGCCCCGCTGCCCGTCGACAGCCCTGCCCCGCCGCCCGTCGACAGCCCCGCCCCGCCGCATGCCAGCTGCGCCGGCCCGCCGCCCACGCGCGCCGGCAGCGCCGCTGGCCCTGCCCCGCCGCCCGTCGACTGCCCCGCCCCGCCGCCCGTCGACAGCCCTGCCCCGCCGCATGCCAGGTGCGCCGGCCCGCCGCCCGCGCGCACCGGCAGCGCCGCTGGCCCCCGCGCGCCGACGGCCCTGCCCCGCCGCCCGTCGACAGCCCCGCCCCGCCGCATGCCAGCTGCGCCGGCCGGCCGCCCATGCGCGCCATGCGCTTCGCAGGTCCATTGGGATCATGAGGCCTGCGCAAAATCTCACCTCGGAGGCCCGTGCTACTTCTAGTAAGATGCTTGCATTTTCAATGCGTCACCTATATGCAGGCATAGAGGGTGGTACATGGCGCTAGACTCATCAGGGGATAGGAGCCATGCCCTCAGCAATTACTCACCTCCTGGCCCTTGCTGTTGCGGTCTCGGATGAAGATGATGGTCTACACGCCGCCGCATGCAAACAAGGAATGAGAGACAAAGCCGTGCGAGGCCAATATGGGCACAGTGAGAGAAACAAGTCGACGCGAACCTACATCACGAGTGTCAGCGAAGGGGACCCATGGGAGAAGTCTCCCTCCCATGGTATCATTCACGGACACACGCAGCGGCCATGGGAACAGCCAAAACAGCAGGTTCACACACGCAAGGGCAACGACCTGCAGTGCCTGACCAGCATGTCGGTCAGTTGTGATTGGCAAGGCAGAGCCACACACACCAGGTACACGCTGCATGGGCAGGGAAGACGCTCTTACATGAGAAAAAGCGAGGAAACGTGCGCGAGAAGGATATTAAGAGCGATCCGCGCTAGAAGGATGCTACAATAGCATCATATATTCAAGAATTAGCAAAGAAAGATGTAGAAAAGAGACAAAAGAAAGAAATACGAGAGAAAGCAAAGACAGGGAGCTGCCAAACCGGGCAGACAAAAGGTTACGAGCGGCAAGAGTTGTGAACGCTGCACTTGATTGCTTTCTCTGACTTGTCAACTGCGAAGAGTGACTGACTTACCTCTCTGGAAATGGTATGCTCAGCATCCCATGGTAATGAAATGGTGAGCTATGCTGTCAGACATGCCTATATAACATAGCTACCCTAGGGTCCTAATACAAAACTAGAAATCAAACCATACCGTGAGTTTCCCGGCTCGCACGGCCTCCTCCCTTTGTGCCAACGCCTGCAAACACAACGGGCCGTGGAGGAGGGTGGAAAGGTGGGCAAGTGTGGAGGAGTTTGGGGGGAACGGGTTGAGCAGCGGTGGGGGAAAGATGTGCCGGTCATGATGTTGTCAACTACAGCTGTTGTATCGTGATTCACCTTCAATAAGTCTACTGTTCTACATCCGGTGGTGGATGGACACAAGCAATAAAGGCCCCGCCCACAACTCAGATTTCTTTAGAAAATCTACTGATCTACATTCGATGGCGCCTTCACAGAAGCAGGAAACTCCGCCCACCGGTCAAATGTGACGCCCAACAAAGCCCCAACTTATTTCTTCAAGAAGTATACTGTTTTACATCCGGTAGTGCTTGGACAGAAGCAATATGTAAAGCCCGCCCACAAATCGGATTTCTTTACGAAAAACCTGTTTTACATTCGATGGGGTCTTGACAGATTCAAGCAGCAATACTCGTTTCTACCTGCGTGCGACTGCAGCGGCCGAGTGCTGCAACTTGCCTTCACGTCCCAGTCTTCACGTGACAGTCCTGGTCTTCACGTCTTCACGTCTTCACGTCTTCACGTCTTCACGTCTTCACGTCTTCACCTGAACTTGCGGCGTATCGTATCTTTGATACCTTGCATGCACGTCTTCACGTCTTCACGTCTTCACCGCGTCTTCACCTGTCTTCACCACGTCTTCACGTCTTCGCGTCTTCACGTCTTCACGGCTTCACCTGAACACCTGAACTTCACCTGAACTTGCCGTATCGTGTCTTCACGTCTTCACGTCTTCACGTCTTCACGTCTTCACCGCGTCTTCACCTGTCTTCACCACGTCTTCACGGCTTCACGTCTTCACGTCTTCACGGCTTCACCTGAACACCTGAACTTCACCTGAACTTGCCGTATCGTGTCTTCAAGTCTTCACGTCTTCACGTCTTCACGTCTTCACGTCTTTACCGCGTCTTCACCTGTCTTCACCACGTCTTCACGTCTTCGCGTCGTCACGTCTTCACGGCTTCACCTGAACACCTGAACTTCACCTGAACTTGCCGTATCGTGTCTTCACGTCTTCACGTCTTCACGTCTTCACGTCTTCACGTCTTCACCGCGTCTTCACCTGTCTTCACCACGTCTTCACGGCTTCACGTCTTCACGTCTTCACGGCTTCACCTGAACACCTGAACTTCACCTGAACTTGCCGTATCGTGTCTTCACGTCTTCACGTCTTCACGTCTTCACGTCTTCACGTCTTCACCGCGTCTTCACCTGTCTTCACCACGTCTTCACGGCTTCACCTGAACACCTGAACTTTGCGTATCGTATCTTTCATACATTGCATCATTTGCATGCCTTGGAGCTGCACGTCTTCAAGCAGTGTCACCCAGTTCCCGCTTGATTCAAATGCACTTCGCGCTTGAATTCGTGACTTCGCCCCGCTCAAGGTGGAAAGAATGATGGGCACTAGCCACGGGAACTATGCCCGATGCTGATAGCCGAAGCGATGACATGGACGAATTGATTGATTTGTGTTATGCCGGGGACGATTGTAGAAAATGGGTGCTAGGAAAGAAATCTGGTGCCATGAAAGTAGATTTTTTGGCCGGTGCAAACCACCAATGCGCCGGCCGATGTGGCAAGGTCCTGCACGGCAGCCAGAGCGCACCCAGCCAGAGCGTACCCAGCCGCTGCCGCCGCCGACCCCCGTACTGGTGGGCGTGGAACAGACGATGAGAGAGATGCAACGAGCTATGGAGAACCAAAGCAAGAAGGTTGAAGAGCTTGGTTTGCAGCTGCGTCAAGAGGTGCAGAAACAAGTGGTCCAGCTGGAGCAGCAGCAGCAGCAGCAGCAGCAGCAGCAGCAGCAGCAGCAGCAGCAACTGCAGCAGCAACTGCAGCAGCAACTGCAGCAACAACTGCAGCAGCAGCAGCAGCAGCAGCAGCAGCAGCAGCAGCAGCAGCAGCAGCAGCAGCAGCAGCAGCGCTTCAGTTCCCGCAGGCAGCGTCGGCAATGTCGCAGTTTCCACAGGCATTGTCGGCACTGCAGCAGTTTTCGCAGGGACCGTCGGCAGCAGAGCAGTTCCCGCAGGGATCATCGGTGGTGCAGCAGTTCTTTGTGAGTCATTCGTGTAGTGTTGAGTGGGTGGGGTGGGGGTGTGTGTGGGGGGGGGGTGTAGGGGGGGTTTGACTGTGTGACTGCGTGGCTGCTTGGCTGGAAAGGAGGGTGCGTGGCTGTGTGGCTGCGTGGCTGCGCTGCTGCGTGGCTGCGTGGCTGCGCTGCTGCGTGGCTGCGTGGTTGCTTGGCTGGAAAGGAGGGTGCGTGGCTGTGTGGCTGCGTGGCTGCGCTGCTGCGTGGCTGCGTGGCTGCGCTGCTGCGTGGCTGCGTGGCTGCGTGGCTGCGTGGCTGCGTGGCTGCGTGGCTGCGTGGCTGCGTGGCTGCGTGGCTGCGTGGCTGCGTGGCTGCGTGGCTGCGTGGCTGCGTGGCTGCTTGGCTGGAAAGGAGGGTGCGTGGCTGTGTGGCTGCGTGGCTGCGCTGCTGCGTGGCTGCGTGGCTGCTTGGCTGGAAAGGAGGGTGCGTGGCTGTGTGGCTGCGTGGCTGCGCTGCTGCGTGGCTGCGTGGCTGCGTGGCTGCGTGGCTGCGTGGCTGCGTGGCTGCGTGGCTGCGTGGCTGCGTGGCTGCGTGGCTGCGTGGCTGCGTGGCTGCGTGGCTGCGTGGCTGGAAAGGAGGGTGCGTGGCTGTGTGGCTGCGTGGCTGCGCTGCTGCGTGGCTGCGTGGCTGCGTGGCTGCGCTGCTGCGTGGCTGCGTGGCTGCGTGGCTGTGTGGCTGCGTGGCTGCGCTGCTGCGTGGCTGCGTGGCTGCGTGGCTGCGTGGCTGCTTGGCTGGAAAGGAGGGTGCGTGGCTGTGTGGCTGCGTGGCTGCGCTGCTGCGTGGCTGCGTGGCTGCGTGGCTGCGTGGCTGCGTGGCTGCGTGGCTGCGTGGCTGGAAAGGAGGGTGCGTGGCTGTGTGGCTGCGTGGCTGCGCTGCTGCGTGGCTGCGTGGCTGCGTGGCTGCGTGGCTGCGTGGCTGCGCTGCTGCGTGGCTGCGTGGCTGCGTGGCTGTGTGGCTGCGTGGCTGCGCTGCTGCGTGGCTGCGTGGCTGCGTGGCTGCGTGGCTGCGTGGCTGCGTGGCTGCTTGGCTGGAAAGGAGGGTGCGTGGCTGTGTGGCTGCGTGGCTGCGCTGCTGCGTGGCTGCGTGGCTGCGTGGCTGGAAAGGAGGGTGCGTGGCTGTGTGGCTGCGTGGCTGCGCTGCTGCGTGGCTGCGTGGCTGCGTGGCTGCGTGGCTGCTTGGCTGGAAAGGAGGGTGCGTGGCTGTGTGGCTGCGTAGCTGCGCTGCTGCGTGGCTGCGTGGCTGCGTGGCTGCGTGGCTGCGTGGCTGCGTGGCTGCGTGGCTGCGTGGCTGCGTGGCTGCGTGGCTGCGTGGCTGGAAAGGAGGGTGCGTGGCTGTGTGGCTGCGTGGCTGCGCTGCTGCGTGGCTGCGTGGCTGCGTGGCTGCGTGGCTGGCTGGGGGGGGGGGGGGTGCCGGGTGCGTGGATGCGTGGATGTGTGGCTGGGTGGGTGCGTCACTGCGTGGCTGGCTGGCTCTGTGGCTGCGTGGGCCGCTGGATGGCCGGGTCAGCGTGGCTGCGTGTTCAATGGGATGCTAATATGTTGTTGCCTTTGGATGCCACAGTTCATGGATTCTTTTGTTCACATGCAGGTGCTGCCGTCTTCCCCATCGACGTCGTCAAGACCGATGTCGCCAAGAAGAATGTGCAATCACTCTCGGCCATGTTTAACTCATGTGGGCCTTCATGGCCATACGGGAAATATTATTGAATCAGTTCTTTGACACTGAGTTGGCACTACGCAACACCTTTGATGCACATGAGTGCAGGGCGCATGTGTTGAAACCATGCAACCATGGCGATCCCTCAAAAAGTTTGGTTATGTAATAAGTGACACAATTATTCCGGACGTATGATGGCCCAACGTCCTGTAAGGTTGAGTTGTCTTGGAGGAGGAGCGTGATGACCGCGGAAGCCGCGTGGGTGTCTGTAGTGCTATATCTTGAAGATGTACGGTCTTGGAAGAGTTATGGTCTTGGAATCATATAATAATGAGCTTGGAATAAAGTTGCGGGCAGCCTTCAATTGGCATATGTTGTCTCATTGATGTTGTCTCATTGCGTTAATGGGTCAATTGTCTTAGTTTATATAATGTATATCTTGGGAAACTCATTGCTTCAATAAAATGCATGCTAGGCGCAATCAACCCCCACAAACACATCTGAAAACTGCACAGTGCATCAAATGTATCCTAGACAAAAAAATGTATCCTAATCCGGTAAAACCACCCAGTGTGACCTGCCGCGCGCCTCCGCCGAGCTTGCCATCTCGCCCATGTCCTACGGGTTTTCCCAGGTGTGTCGGGCGCCTCGGGATCGTGGCCTACCCATTGAGACTGATCGGCCTCCTTTCGACATGGTTATTTTAGCTGATCCTGTGTTCCAGGGTGAGATCCTGGTTCGGCGCGTTCTGTATCGCTGGGCTAGGCGCCACAACGACTTGGACACCTACGGTGGGTTCCAGTGGGCTTACCCTCCGCCTCTGGGCATTATGGCTTCGGATGCCCTTACGGTAGAGTTTCCTGCGGTGCCGGGTGTTACGTACACCACGGTCCTCCAGCCCATCCTCGAGTGGGATGCCCGGCGTCCGGCGCCCCTCCCGGGCCAGGGTCTAGACTCCCGCGGTCACCCTCCTCCTCGGGCCAGCGACTACCTAGAGACATTCGGGTCGCGCCAGTGTGCGCGTCGGTGGCGTTCCCGTGAGATTCGGCACATCCGGTTGTGGCCGTCCAACGTGGAGCCCCTGGTAGATCTGTTTTTCCCGACGGGTATGCGCCCTCGGATCCGGTATCATCGCCTGCTCCTTCGGGCTCTCTGCCTGATCGCGGTAGAGCCTTTCCTACGCCTCTTTGCCTGTGGTTTCCTGGACTGGGCCCGGGGCCAGGTCGTTCTTACTCAGCATAGGTATTACTGGGCCTTTCTGGGCCTTTTTCCTGACGGCGTGTGGGCCGATGTTTTCCTCACCGTAGATAGGCATGACAATGTTGAGGATGTGGCCCATTACCAGGCCTACCTGGAAGTCCTGCTGGCCTCCCGTGGTACCTACCAGACGGATGGCCATTAGATAGAGGGCCTTAGGCCCGACCTGAGGGTGTTGTCCCTCCGGTATGTAGAGTCGCCCTCATGTTCTGGCCAGTTGGCTGGTCGTTCTTGGTCCTTGGTGCTGATGGGTTTACTCTGTGTGTCCTGCCCAGTGCCGTTCCCCCCCGGCAAGGACTCCGTTCCAGGCAGTTAGGGGAACCTACCACCAGGCTTGGTGCTGGCTAACCCTACACCTCCCGGCGTGGTGGTGGAGACCGTGTGAACTATTGGTGCCTTGTATCTTGGATGGCTTGCTGACTGTGTTAGTGTGTGCTGGGTGCATTAGGTTTCCTACCCCTTGCTTTCCTCCCTGTACGTAGGGAGAGGGCTCCCTACCTTTGTGGGGGGGGAGGTGTTACGTCGCGTAACAATTCGTTGTAGTTACGGACGTAAATTAGGTCCTTTGCCTCGGTTGTCCCTAGGTTTACGTTTAGGCTCCTACCGGGACATTATTGTCCTCGTAACAGTACTGTGGTACATTGGGTGCCGTTGGGCGCCGCGCCGCGTACTTTACTAGTGGTCCTGATCCTGTGGTAGAATGTAGTGGACCAGCGTGCATCAGTAGATTTAGTGGACCAGCGTGCACCTGTAGGCGAGGGCCATGTCGGCCCGAGCGTGTTGGACCGTTGGTGACCATTTATGCGCGTTCTACCCCTTGTGTGTGCACTCGGCGTGTGTTAAGTGAATTGACACATTTAGGCTTGGGTCACGGCAGTGTAGTTGTGTTTCCTTCCTCTATTCCTGGAGTAAACGGGTTTTGATAAATGGTTGTATGGCGTATTATAGTAACACTTACGTTAATGCAATTGAGATCAGCTCCGTCACGTTCCTTTCGCCAGGGGTTAAGTAGAGGAGCCTGACCAGTTTAGGTAGTATCAGGCCCATTTAGAGGTAGAGGTGGAGGTAGATATCCGCGGCGTAACAGTTCACTGGCTCGAGGTGTGAGGCCATTTTGGAATTGTACCTGGTGCTGGCCACTGGAATTGTACCCGGTGACGATCGTGCCGATCGTGACGGTCCTGATGAGAACGGGGCTGGGCAGCCTGGGCTGCGCCGACCAGACGCTGTACCCGTGTGGCTAGTTTTTTAAAACGACAAGGTCGACTTTGGGTCCATGGTTAACAGTCGGTGCAGGGGCCGGCTAGCGCCGGGCAGTGATGATGAGGGCACATACCAGTAGCGGGGCCGGGTTTTGGAAATCACACCCGGTGACGCGTGACGCGTGACGCTAGGGTACGGTACGCGTCGATAAATACGAATGGAAGGAACGAACGGGACGGTATGGGCTGATTAATACGAGTGCCGTATGCATATGCGGCGGCCGGCATGAGCCGGCAACAACGTGACGAGGAACGAACAGAACGGACAGCGCAGCCTCATAGTAGACACTAGAATCCCTTCTGAAAAATCCCTACTCCCGACTAAAACTACCCCGACTAAAT
>RPFO01002109.1:0-22794 GCA_009746045.1 Mesostigma viride | reverse complement strand
CCTCCCTCCCCCTCCCCCCTCCTCCCTCCCTCCTCCCCTCCTCCCTCCCCCTCTCCCCGTCCCTCCCTCCCTCCCTCCCTCCCTCCCTTCTCCCTCCCCCCTCCCTCCCCTCCTCCCCTCCCTCCCTCCCTCCCTCCCTCCTCCCCCTCCCTCCCTCCCTCCCTCCTCCCTCCCTCCCTCCCTCCTCCCTCCTCCCTCCTCCTCCCTCCCTCCCTCCTCCCTCCCTCCCTCCCTCCCTCCCCTCCCCCTCCTCCCTCCCTCCCGCCCCCTCCCTCCCTCCCCTCCCTCCTCCCTCCCTCCCTCCCTCCCTCCCTCCCTCCCTCCCTCCCTCCCTCCCTCCTCCTCCCTCCCTCCTCCTCCCTCCCTCCCTCCTCCCTCCCTCCCCTCCCTCCCTCCCTCCCTCCTCCCCCTCCCTCCCTCCCTCCCTCCCTCCTCCCTCCCTCCCCCCTCCTCCCTCCCTCCTCCCTCCCTCCTCCCTCCCTCCTCCCTCCCTCCCTCCCTCCTCCCTCCCTCCCTCCCTCCTCCCTCCCTCCTCCCTCCCTCCTCCTCCCTCCCTCCCTCCCTCCCTCCTCCCTCCCTCCCTCCCTCCCTCCCTCCCTCCCTCCCTCCCTCCATCCATCCATCCATGATGAAATTTGGTCGGGTAAATTGCAATAGACTCGCCTTTTGATGACGAACACGCCGATCTAATTTTTGGCAGCCATCGCCCAGGATTTCGCAAGTTATCGCCAGCGGCCTGCCCAGCAGATCTCGCTATTTTTCTGCACATTATGGCGGCACCACGCACGTGATCAGTGTGCCTGCGCCCCCTGCCCTCGTCTAGGTGCTATTAACCCGTGTTTTTTTTTTTAGAACGCGATATACTGCGTTGTAAGCTATTTATAGAACACGTCATAACATCTAGGGAAAATTTTTTTTCATAGTCATGTGTATACTTTCCTGAAAGCCCATAAATCAAAGGATTTTTTGAGCTGCGCAGACCTACAAAATGCTAATTCATTAGAGAGATACACTGGTTTGAATACAGGGGGGTCTGACCATGACCGCGATTTGTTGACCCTAGGTCACAAGTCATGTGCTTATTCGCAAATGGTTCATGAAAAAAATCAGGCTTCTTGCACGAGCTATGGGCAACATATGCAGGCTCTGTGAAACAAAACTCAGGCCCATTGGGCCACTGGAGCTATTTTTTATTAGCATTACAATTACAACGCAGTACAACGCAGTGGGAAAAATGAGAGCCCTTCACAACATGACACAACGACACGAGCCCCATAAACGGGGATATCATGAGCTAGGAGGGTCAACACGTTGAAAATAGGAGTTGTATAAGTTATACAGCATCAAACATGCATCAAACATCATGACTGGATGACATTATATGACTGAATCAGGCAGCCATAGCCAAAGCATCATCCACTCTCACAACGTGTTGAGCACATGCCTCGTGGGAAGGGAGGCACTGGGTTTTCATTCCATAACGTGTGCAATCCTGAAAGAAAGAGGCATGTGTAATGCAAGGCTTGGATAGGTTGAGTGATCCATGAGCTTACATGCAGGCAAAGATGACGCTGGAATGCATGCTAGCAAATGGTGGCAAGATGCTAACAACACATGATTATACATCATGATTATGGGCACCTAGCTGATCTTCTTGCACAATCAACGCAGTATAAACCATCAATATCCAATCCTCACGATATATTCACGGCTTGACGACGTATACAGCACCTAAATACTGCACAACTGCAACCTGCTATCAAAGAGACAACCAGCGCAGGCCAGAAATCGGGAGAATTCCTGCTATGGCTGACATGCAAGCAACGTCGAGTAGGATGGCGGTCTTAGAGAGGCTGGGCAGAGGTCGGTAGAAATAAGTGGAAAACTGGCAGAAACTAGGTAGAAACACGATATACTTACGCCTGCAAGCACTATTGAGCCGGTGGCAGAGGCCATTTCCAGGAAAATACAGCATACCGTAGCAATAGCCACGGTCACGCCTTCCGCTATTTGCAGGCACCATCATGCCCGGAGCTACCCAATAAAAGTCTGCACAAATCTCGGTTTAGCCGAGCGTCCGGGCGTTCGGAATGAATAAACATGTGTTAAGAAGTCGAAACACCATGGAAATACCAAGCATGGTGCCGCAGCAGACCCGAGTCTTGACGTAATAATATGTATGCCGGTTTCCAGGGTTTCCGCATGAAAGTTGGGTGCGAAACTGGAAAAATCTACGTTTCCTTTGCCCCAGTACCTCAACAAACTCGTAGAAACCTAATTATCAACCTTTGAACGCATCATCATCGTCGTGCCACCCAACAACCACTGAAATTCGCGCGAAAACTGGCGAGATCTACCTGCCGCCATCGCCGTCGTCTTCACCTTCGTCCCGCGAAAATGCCTTATTTCAATGGTACATATTTGTTTGCAGCTGTCACAAAAAAAATCCAAAAAATACCAGGATTTTTTCTTGAGTTCTACGGGATGTAAGGAGGCCGTCCACCGAGTTTCAGACCGAAAATCTCGTATCTACTGTGCCTGCCACGTGTCAGATTACAACGCGATACATCGCGTTCTAACCCTACAACGCGATACATCGCGTTGTAAAAAAACACGGGTTAAACGTAGCTATGGAGGTCCCCGCATCGTCTTCAGCTCTTGCCGCGGATTCTATTGATGCCCAGATTGCTGCAAACAAAATCGCCCACGACATTGTCGTCGCCAAGAACGCCGCTAACAAGCGATCCAAGACTTCGGAAGCAACTCCGATAGCTGCTGAAACCTCCTTGCCGGACGCCATTTCTTCCTCATTCTACATGCCAGGCCAGCGTTTGAGCCTGGCAGACATCGATACCTTACTCGCCTACAATGACGCCGCTGTGACAAGCGTGCTGAAGCTCCGCAACGACAACGACGCCCCGATTCGCCACCCTAAGAGCGGCCAGGTTGAGGTGTTGCACTGGATTAGGACAAATTGCGAAATTTAGGACACTTTTGATGCCGACTCAAGAAAATAAGTTGATTTGGTCTCCTTAAGTGTGGCTAACATTGATTCTAATGTAGGGGACATTAATTTTCTCAATCTCAAACTTGTCCAACCGTGAAACGAACATGGACGTGATTCCGGCTCTATGTGGCATGGTCCATATAATGCATGAGAGATTCTCCCACAGTTCTAAGTCATCATGGGCAATAAGTCATGTCAGGACACATAATGACTTCACACAGCATTGTCGTCAGAAAGCAACAAACGTGAAAACGCTAGCTTCACACATTATGGCCATAGTATAAGGTAGAACTTTGATTGTCGGTTGGCAGGTCCGGGCCGCTGGGCTTAGTTATCTACCGCCATGGTATCATCGTTTGGTTCTGAACGGCGCCCTGGCCCGCCACACTCCGGGCAAGTCCATCCCGCGTTCCCTCTTCCGCATCCGGCTCTTGAAACATTCCGGTGCAGAAACCATGCACCTGCTTGCCGCAATTTTTGAGGCACGGGTGGTTAGCACCGCCCAAAAGGTCCTCTTTCTTGGCATCATCCTTTTTTTTCCAATGCCCACTGTCGACAGGAATCTCCTGCATAACATAAATTATATCGTTAAACCCTATCATTATGTTGAAACTCCCGACATTTTTCATGCATCCAGCCACTAACATCCGACATAGTCATCCGCCATCGTCAGTTAACTCAGCATTGCGCTGCCAACAATCCCGGAGGTCGCTGGCAAAAATTCAAGCGGGACCTGGCGTATCTTGGAAGGCGATGACTGCCAGGCGATTCCAAAACAAGGTATGGCCCCGAGTATCTGGCACCGGAGTTTCACTCGCCGGTACTCGAAACAAGTATCTACGGTTATAATGCGATGCCAAGGCGATTCCACACAAGGTATGCCCCCAGTATCTGGCACCGGAGTTTCACTCGCCGGTACTCGAAACAAGTATCTAGGTTAGAATGCGATGCCAAGGCGATTCCACACAAGGTATGGCCCAGAGTATCTGGCACCGGAGTTTCACTCGCCGGTACTCGAAACAAGTATCTACGGTTAGAATGCGATGCCAGGCGATTCCACACAAGGTATGGCCCAGAGTATCTAGCACCAGAGTTTCACCCGCCGGTACTCGAAACAAGTCTCTACGGTTGGAATGCGCTGCCAGGCGATTCCACTCAAGGTATGGCCAGGCGATTCCACACAATTAACCCATAGTCCGGAAACTGGGCGATATATCGCCCAGTTTGACCCCCGGTGGCGCGGCGCTTAATTCCAGGAGCGCCGCGCCACCCGTGACGGATGTAAGTTGTCCGGTGGGTCTGGGAACACTTAGGGACGAAGGTGATGCATAGGTTTGGGGGTAATATTCGCCATAGCCTGGTAATTACAACGTGTATTGAGAAAGTATCACGTGACTTTGGCGGGAAATTTTCACTCGCGCGCGCGCGTAACTAGATATGGCTGCCAGCGTGCCGTTGTCATGGAAATTTGCGTCTCGCGGCTTGTAACGGTTCAGAATGTTGCTCAGAATGATGATGCGTGATTTTCGTAGGTCAGGGGTGGCCAGATGTATAGCATTGGGAAAATACAGGTAGGGAATTACTGATTTCTTGGTCGCCAGTACCAGATGAGTAATGGCACGTCATATTTCGATTTTCTTCTAATGGCCGGCCAGGCTTCGCCAGCCCGAGCACCCAGTTTTGGTACTGGACATCCGCAGCAGCGTCCCTGTGAATTCGGATGCGTTTATAGGTCATCTTTGCACAGAACATCAACCTGGTAATCATGGTGGATGCATGCATTATCAGGCTATGGCGGCCTATGCCTGGAAAGCATTAGCCCGTGTGAGATATGAGGGTCCCGGCCAGCAGAACCCGGAAAGGTCGTGATCGAGCCAGGTACGGCAACGTGTTTGCATGTCGTTTGCACGGGAATCTGTCGTTCATGCATCCTTGTTTCACGAGTGTATCAGTGCCTCTTGCAGCAGGTTTCCATGCCTGCTGTATGAGTGCTATTAGCCCCAAATCTGCTCAGTTTGTGGTGTTTCTTTGGAGGATGCCATTCCGTTGGTGCTGGTTTAGCAACTTCTTTGTTTTCCAGCACTTTTGACAGTCCTATGTGGCTGTATACAATGCATAAGTGTGTGGCAATTCATGGATAGCTGCATACGCGCGCGTAACCCACACACGTAAGTGAGCGGATTATATAGGTCAGTTGGGCTATCCGTGCGGTCTGACCCAAGGAAAGCATGGTGGCACTATCTATTGACATTGTCCAACCCCAGAATAATTTTTTAGAACCCTCCCTGCAGGGGTAAACTACTAAGGGGATTTCCCTTGCCTGAAAATGATCGTCTTTTGGCCAACTTTGACATTAAATATCTTGCAAACCACTTTATAAACTCATGATATTATTGCATATTCTGAAAGCCCTTGAAGTGCAGATATTCCTAGCACCTTGGTTGGGGGTATTTGGAGTTGTGGTCTATGAGTTATGATTTTTTTCATTTTCAGGGGTCAAAAAATGCCAAAAACCCATTCCCGGACTATGGGTTAAGGCTGCCCGAGGTGCTATGCACGCAGCACGACCGCAGTAATTGCCAGACATCCTACCGAGCTATGGCTGGCCAAATTATTGTCGGGGAATCAACGAGTTACTAATCAATGATCGAGCTAATTTTTAGCATAATTCATTGAGTTTTTTAAAAAATCTCCCTCGCGGTAGGGCTGCGGGATAGTAACTCTATGCCTTTGCCATTTCCACGCCCCCGCAAGGGGTAAATAGGTGGCATCCGCGGCCGATTCATGGTGCAGCTAAGCCAGCAATACGTGGCGGCTAACATTGCATGCTTTCCACTTAATATTCGACGCTGGAATGGGTATTGGATGAAGAAATGTGGGGTTGCAAGGCTGAGGCTTCATAGCGGGCAATTTTTTGTAGCTGGTTCCGGTGATGGCGCTTCTGTGCTCCAGCCGCTTGTTTCGAGGAATCGGGCCTTGTTGGGGGGCCGGTGCATGCTCAGCGCACTTTTGGAAAGTGCCTCTTGCGTTGAGGTGAAACAGGTGAGTGTTTGCGTTAGTAAAGATGGCTGTGGCCCAGAGGCCATCGCGCCTTTATATTGCATAGAAATATCATGATTGATAGCGCAAAGCGCAATCTGACTCAGCAGGTATTGACGCAATATAGAAGGCTCTAGACTCTCTGACTCAGCATGGCTGTCGCAATATATCTTCTAGAAGGTTCTATAGGAAACGACTAACTTGATGACATGTGGCCTGCCGACATTGCTGTCGTCATAACTTCTTAACGACTGGTCGGATCGAGGTCGCTCCTTTTCCATTCGAGGTCGCTCCTTTTCCATTCAGCCACATTCCGTAAGCTGCGTCTTCTCATACTGTCTATGCAGCCATAGCAGGTATTCACTGGCCTGCCCAACTTCTTGACGTGATCCACGACAATAATGAACAGGTATGGGGACAGGACACAACCTTGCCACACCCCGTGGTGAAGGGGGAATGGTGGAGTGGTGCCCTCCGCAGTCCGCACTACTGCCTGTGAGCCCTCATACAGTCGGCGAATGGCAGCAATAAACGCAGGATATAAGCTATGCGTCAGCCTATCTATGGTATTGCACTGGTTGTATTGCACCCACAGTGTTGCGCCCCGGCACCATGCCGTGGAGAGAGCGCTCTGTGGCCTGCCCACCTGCGGCAGTGAGAGAAGCTAGGGCGCCCTCCCTCCTTCTCGCTGTGTATATAGGGTTGAAGGTTCCTTTACTCTGTATTGGCACCCACGTGACGCAATCACGTGCTTATTACTTAATTAATTAATTAATCCTACCGGTCTAATCTATCTACAACATGAAGATGTGGTATATTAAGGGGACGTGGCGCGCCGAATATTTTCCGCGCGAAAAAATTCGCGGTACCGGCCGTACCGTGAAAAGTGGGTGCTCCGTGCGCGCACCACTTGCGGAAGTGGCCATGGCGACTGCGTTTAGGCGAAACTAGCAATGTAGGGCTAGAGAAATGCAAGAAAAATGCTTGGATGTTGAAGACGATGATTTAATGATGTCGGGTTGCGGCGGCAAGTGGCTGGTTTACAATATCGCTGCTTTCTTTTACTGCCATCGGCATCGGGGGTAAACTGCATTTTTTGGTCGCGCGGAATAAAATAAATTCTCAGTTTTGGGGGTCTTTTTGACCGTGAAGGATGCATTCATATCGGTAGCATCGAATTCTAACCGAACGGGTGCTTTTTGCTACATTTTCGGCCATTCTCGGTAAGTATTTCTTCAGGCCTGCGCAGTGCACGTCGGAACCTTCCATGGAAGAACGGCCGTTGTTGCGCGCCTGGGCGAGGGATCTACGAGGGCAAGGTATAGATTTGTGGCGACTGTTATCTACTATCAGTTCTTTCTTCGAAGAGCTCATCGTTCGAAGTTTTTTGCGTTCGTTTTGGTCAGTTTCTGCCAGTTAACTCTCCGTTGGTCGCCGTCGTGTTGACGAATACCTGGCAGCTTTAGCTTGTTTTCGTTGATGTCTTGATCAAATCCGCTTCAGTCTCAGCCGATAGATCCTAGGGAAGGCGTAAGGGATTTCATAGCACGTGTTCTGGCAAGGATGTTGTGCGTATGGACGCTTCTTGCTGTGTGATAGTGACGCACCCTTTCCTCGCAGCGGCATCACAGCGGTCAGAAGCTGAACGGCCGCCACTGGTTTCTTTGCATTTGATCGTGTAGGGAAGGAAGTTTTTTTATCGACGACCATGTTGGAGCTATTGCATTTGTGTGACTGCATGTAGATAGCTGCCATCATTGGTTTATTTGAGCTTTCCTTGTTATGATGATGTGACAAGACAGCAATGTGCTGAGCCAACCATGGTTGACATGGTTGACTGCATGCGAGCTTTGTATGCCATGATCTCCTTGGTTCCTTGCCCTCCATAGTTCCAGTTTGTTGCCCATGTCGGGTAGGGCAGTTAAGGAGTTGTTGCTGTGTTGGTAAGATTGGTTGGCATAACCCTTACATTCTAACCTGGGAGAAACATAGAAAATGCTGGTAATGCATGTTAGTGCCATCATCATTATTGCTATTCACGTACCTATAAGTCTGGCCATGCTCGAGGGAGGGTGAAGGAGTATGAGGTGCGTGGCCACCCCTTTGTACTTCATAACATATTCAGCATGGATTTGATGCATGTTGGATGGAATGCAAAGTGTGATTGTGTTTACTTGCTTTCTGAGTGGTCCTTAGCGCCTTGTCAGGTGGTGAGTGGTCGTCTAGGAAACCCATCAGTGCGTGCCACAGTGACCCCCAACCTTGAGCATGTGTCGTCATCAGTGTGCTAGAGTTAACTATATGTGCTGTTGATCATAGATAGATTTGCTGAGTTCTTGGCATGAAGTTTACAAGGTAACCTTGGGTAGAGTATAGTGTATGCTCTCTTGGCATGTATGCCTAGCGATCGTGTTGCTATGCTTGCGCTGGCAAGGTTGGCCATGCCGAGGGCAGGTGAGGGCAGATGTGGTGCCTAGCCGTTTGCTTATGTTTTGTGATTGAGTGGGGCATGCTTTCTGGCTTTTTGGATGGAAAACAGCATGCCTAAGTGGCCATATACAAAGAAAACCCCCCTTAAGCTTATGTTCAGGTTTTAGCACGCATAACCTTAAATTACTTGAGCTAGACTTGTCGGAATGACCTGTGTTAAGGGTGGCTGTCACGACGTGATGCAAAGGGAGGGGCAGGGGGGCGATGGGGAAGGTAGCAGTGATGATGAGAATGATGTTGATGATATTCCTTGCCTTGCATGTGCGTCCCCGGATGAAATTGACGGTGTCCCTTTCCTGCTGTGCAGCACATCCGAGTGCAAGGGAGGACTGCATGGGTGCTGCGCTGACCCCCCGTTGACTAAGGAGCCCAAGGGGGATTGGTTTTGCCCTGCCTGCCTTGTGCAGGATGCTTACAAGGGCTGATATAGTGACATTTTCTGTTTTAGCGGGCATTTTTCTGAAAACACGTCTGACGCAATAACTTGAGCTAGACTTGTCGGAATGACCCGGGACTTGGAACACTGCTGTCCCCCTGTTAGCCGGAATTTTTGTTGATTTTGTGGCCTTATCGGAAGTGTTTATGATGTGTTTATTCTCAATGTCCGGTAAAAAATGACCTGCTTTGCGGGAAAATTAATAACTGTTCAAGGTTTTGCCATTTCCATGATGTAAATAGCTCAGCAAGCTACAAACTCAGGGAACTATATGACCTTGATTTTTGGTAGCCAACAAATAAGTGCATTGGCTGGGGCATACCCAGCCCTAATTAGCGTCTTTTGCTATTTATAGCGCATTATTGGCGTATATATGGGGGTAGTACCCCCAACAAGCATGGACAATGCACTAGAGATGCATGGACAACTCACTAGAGATGTTATTTAGTGCCCCCAATCATAATTCAGCATTGTGCAAATGAATTTCAAGTGATATTAGCATATGTCAAATTTTAAGGGTTTTGGGGTGCCACCTCCCCTTAACCCATAGTCCGCTGACCCATTTTTGGCACTTTTATACCCCTGAAAATGAAAAAAATCATAACTTACAGGCCACAACTCCAAATACCCCCAACCAAGATGCTAGGAGTATCTACACTTCAAGGGCTTTCAGAATATGCAATAATACCTTGGCTTTATCAAAGCATTTGGATGATAGCTCCAGTCAAAGCTGGCCAAAAGACGATCTTTTTTCCCCAAGGAAAAGTCTACCCCCCCTAACTTCCCAGGGAGGGCAGGGAATCTCAATACCAACATTGGACAACTTAGTTGGATAGTCAAATGGGGGTTTCCTTGGGTCAGACCACCCGGATAACCCATTACCCCTATATAACGAGCTCATACATGTGTGTGGGTTACGCACGTGAAAACAGCTATCTATGACATGCAGCACAGTAATGCATTATAACAAGCTATCAAAGGCTGCCAAAAGTGCTGGAATACAAACACGTTGCCAAGATGTGGTTAATCGATTAATTAATTAGGAACATAACTGAGCCGTTGGGAGTACATGTAGCACATATCCCTGAGAAGGGGCATATGGCTTTTAATACATTCTGGGCTACTTCCTGCAAGGGTAGGGTGTAAACTA
Source organism: Mesostigma viride (assembly GCA_009746045.1). Lineage (NCBI taxonomy): Eukaryota > Viridiplantae > Streptophyta > Mesostigmatophyceae > Mesostigmatales > Mesostigmataceae > Mesostigma > Mesostigma viride. Next base: position 12,672 of record RPFO01002109.1, on the reverse strand, counting down.
CACCTGCTCTAGGTGCACCAAGGGCACCTGCACCACCATGATGTCTAAGAGCTCAATTAAGGCATGGCATGGGGAGCACCCATCCATCAAGGAATATGTGCTACATGATCTCCCAACGGAGGCATGTTATAATTTAATTTAATTTATATTTTTAATTTAATGGGGAGCATGCTCCTGTTTCAGGTTAATACCCACGAGCCCCGCGGCCCATTGCTAGAATGCAGGGTAGAAGTCCGCAGGTGGAGGTTATTGCCCCTGAGGATATCCGCTACACTACCGCCTCGTCTACCATTACAGTACATGACAGCTGAGATAAGGATGATATCCCCCTCAAGTGACTATTTATGGTTCCAAGGGCATGATGCCTTGAATGAAAGAGTGCGTGCGTGCGTGCATGAGTGAGTGAGTGAGTGAGTGAGTGAGTGAGTGAGTGAGTGAGTGAGTGAGTGAGTGAGTGAGTGAGTGAGTGAGTGAGTGAGTGAGTGAGTGAGTGAGTGAGTGAGTGAGTGAGTGAGTGAGTGAGTGAGTGAGTGAGTGAGTGAGTGAGTGAGTGAGTGAGTGAGTGAGTGAGTGAGTGAGTGAGTGAGTGAGGGAGGGAGGGAGGGTGGGAGGGAGGGTGGGAGGGAGGGTGGGAGGGAGGGAGGGAGGGAGGGAGGGAGGGAGGGAGGGAGGGAGGGAGGGAGGGAGGGAGGGAGGGAGGGAGGGAGGGAGTGCAAACGTCCGGGGAAATACGCTTTGGATTTGGAGCTCGATTTTGCTTTGTAAATTGTCATGATCAATCTGCAGAGGACTTTTACCGGGCATTTTCGGCATCAGTCGATTAATGCATGAAAGGAGACAGTGTCTCTACCTTTGTCATGTTTCTAAGAAATATCATGGCAATGGTAATCCTCCCACCCACACTATTCACCAAGCACACGTTCAGCCCACTGACCAAGCACATGTTCCACCCACTGACCAAGCACACGTTCAACCCACTGACCACACGCGGGTTCCGCCTACTGACCAAACACACGTTCCACCCACTGCATGACCAAACACGGGTTCCCTATACTGACCAAAACCACACGTTCAACTCACTGACCAAGCACACGCTTTACCCACTGACCACGCACGGGTGCACCATACTAACCAAAGCACTCCGGGTTAGTACCATCATCCACAGGGTGTCCAGGTGCTGCCAAGTTGCCCTAGCCCCTACACTGCACTCACCCACCAAACTAAACAGCCAATGCAAGCAAACAACCCAGCCACCAATTGAAAGCAAACGGCATGTCTCTTTACCCTAATAATAAAGTCTGTACAGTCATTCATGCCTTAAGTTGGGTTGGCTTAAAGTTGTGTTCACGCCTTAAGTTGGGTCAAATAATTAAGTAAACTCGTGCCCCCGTTGGGTCGCATCGGCTTTCGGCATTCAAGTTCAAAGTAGTTTAGAACAGTATGTTTGAGTATCTTTAGTTCAAATTAGTACAATTAAGTTAAGTCATTGACACGTAAAGTTGGGTTGACCCCTAAAAAACCTTGAACCCAAATCAAGGCGTGAATGACGGAATAACTGTACCAGTAGGGGCTTGGCCCCTACCGGGTCTACTTGTTATGGATAAATTAAAACACACAAATTATTTTGACCATATAGCTTGTAAATTAGTAACAACATTTAACGGGTGAGACCACGCACCTGCACATTGATGTACAGCAGGGATGCAGCTGCTAGCTCTCGATTGCCACCCCATGAGCCATCCTTGCGCATCCGTGACAAATAATCTAGAAAGGAGACCTCTTCCTTTTCATTGAAAGAACTAGTGATCAAGAAGGGCGTGTGTGCCTGCAGAAACGTGGCAATGTATGAATGGTACAGCACTCCATATTCAAGCAGTTATGATAAAGAATGGGCATACTAGGAATGAGTTGGCGGCAGTGCATGCGCAGGTGGCAAATTAAACGTGTATAATGACGTGTGTATACGTTATACGTGGGCGCCGCACAACAACATGCTGTGATCGACAGGCCAATGGAAAGGACATGTGAAATGCAGGCAAGCAAACATGGGAACTAAACACGTAAAGAACAACGACATAGGCATCTCCACAATACCTGCATATAGTCCACGACTTCCTGTCGGCACTGGTGTGTCCCCATTATGTTTCCCGTGCGCTGATCGATATCAATGAGTTATATATAGCCCCAAGCAGACAGTTGCCATCATGTGGAATGGCGCAGAGAGGGCAATTGCTGAAGGCCTGTGGCGAGTCCAAGTAACACCATGCTCACCGGCAGTAACGTCTAACCACAAGTACTCGAAAGATAATTGGGTGTATACGTAAGTGCGCAGGATAAACTTGATCATGACGCCACATGTCGCCACATTCGGGCAATAGGCATGGATATCCCCGCCTATTCGATATATATGAGCGACGTCGTCGGATTACCCACTCGCCAAGTCAAAGTCTTCCCGAAAAGCGAGCGGGCGCGCTAAAGAAGACTTACATTCGACCAGGAATCATCAACACGCCCAGCTGCTCGCGCAATCTAGTAACTAAATCACACAGCGCCGATGCAGGCCGAACCGACCTTTTCCCACAAATATTAGGCTGCGGCTTTTACAGGGCTAAAATTATCGCGATATTTCAAATAAATGACACTCCGATCACTGTCAGCATTGTTGGCAAGCACTCAATATGCCCCGGAATCGATGTCTAGTGCAGCACCACCATTCATTTCTTTATCCCTGCTTTTTTTTTTTTTTAGACGGACGCTCCAGATTGTCGGCGGCTAACGTTTTAACTTTTTTCATTTTGCCTTCGTAGTTTTTTTTTTGGGCTTTTGACAGATCTGTAAAGTTAGGGCCCGAAAAATACAGATGGCTAGGCGTATATGCAGATCTGTTTTTTTATTCCAGATCTGTACGTAAACTCCGACGTAATGCCTTTACGTCTTCGGGGGTCGAGGTGCAGGCCGTGTTCACTTGTTCAGTACCTGGAAGCAAAATTCAGCCATGGCTACTGTACGAAAGCTAGAGGAATGTCAGCCGTATGACCTGCACACGAGGGTAATTAAGAAATCAAGCCGAAGTTAATCCTGCATCTTAGCGAGCAGAATAATTGCAAACACAACAGCAATTGTGCGACAGACCAAACAATAATGCCGCGTGCACTAGGCTCTGTATTCTGGTCACACCCATGTGCATTTGCTGCATTGGATTAGGCGCCATTACGAACTGAGTCGAGGGAAAACGCGAGGAGCGCCATCTAAGCAGTTGCTTGTCATGTCTACACGCCCGGGCATCTTATTATCTGTCTACCATGCACGCATTTTCCTTGGACGAATCAAACAGCTTTTGACATTTTAATGGCGACATTGAAGTCCGGCCACGACAATATAGCGCTGCTCAGAGCTTCGTTGCCGAGAAAGATGTGCTTTGTCCGGGCCGATAATGTAACTCTGCATAGACCCCGGTAGCTTTCAGCATGCGCATATTGCTTGAGGTAAGCGAGCCACGACGCCTGCAGGTGCTCCTGCCGAGGTGGAGACCTCCGAGAGCACGTGGATTAGGCTCATGCGTCAAAGCAGCATCGACCTTCATTCTCCTGGTGTGGAAGGTCACTTTTCAGGATTAACATATCTGAATGTTGATGGCCTGTGCATTTTCTGTCAATTGAGCAGCGATTGAAACCATGAGCCATGCAAGTGTAAGGTGCAGAATTCAGTTGATGAACCCAAGCCGGTAATGTGCAGAATTGATGAACCCAAGTTATATGTGCAGATGTTTCGTCCCATTGGCTGTGTGCTAGTGCATGAACCGTCTAGGCCCTTGGCGTGTACTCACTTGCTGCAACCGTGCCCACAGCTGCTTGTCAATACACGCGGCAGGCACAATGACTTTTGCCGCGAGGTGAAACATTGAACTCCCCCACACCTTGCATTTTTCACTCTTTGTTTTCCCTATCCATCCTACCCCCCAGCACACACACATGCACACACACACACGCCCACATACTGCACATGCACACAAATGTTCACACACACACGCCCACATACTACACATGCACACAAATGTTCACACACACATGCACACACGCACACACATACACACATGCACACATGCACACATGCACACATGCACGCATGCACACATGCACGCATGCACACATGCACGCATGCACACACGCACACACACACACATGCACACACGCACGCATACACACATGCACACATACACACATGCACACACGCACACATGCACACATGCACACATGCACACACGCACACACGCACACACGCACACACGCACACACGCACACACGCACACACGCACACACGCACACACGCACACACGCACACACGCACACACGCACACACGCACACACGCACACACGCACACACGCACACACGCACACACGCACACACGCACACACGCACACACGCACACACGCACACACGCACACACGCACACACGCACACACGCACACACGCACACACGCACACACGCACACACGCACACACGCACACACGCACACACGCACACACGCACACACGCACACACGCACACACGCACACACGCACACACGCACACACGCACACACGCACACACGCACACACGCACACATGCACACATGCACACATGCACACACCCACGTGCGCACATGCACGCTAACACATGCGCACACACTAACACACACATCGTCGTCAGAACACACATGCACACAAATGTGCACACACCCACGAGCACACGTGCACATGCATACAATCCCACACAAACACAGGCAGACTTTCACACATGCGCCACATACATTAATCCATCACCAATAAACTGGTTGCTTGGACCCAACGACCTTCTTACTCGCCTGTCCACCCAACGTTCTGCCCATCCTCCCGCCTGCCCGCCTGCATGTCTGCCACCCGCCTACTGCCCACCCATCTGTCAGCCTGTCTGCCTGCTTGTGTGCATGCCTGCGGGCCTGCATGTGCACCTGCGCCCATGCACCTATTATGCCCCCATGGCACGTATATGCAGCCTAGCTAGTTGAGTGTCTCTTTGCACGCGCACATGGGTGGCTACATGGGCATTTGCCTGTGTCTTGGGCTGGGGGGTTGGGCTGATTAGTTCAAGAGTGGGCGGGAAGACGGTGGTATAATTGGGTGGGTAGGGACGGAGTGGATGGATGATTGGGGGGGCTGGATGCGGGTGGGACTCAAGTTCGTGTAAAGTCCAAAGTTGCCTGTAGCATCAGCAAAAATAAGCGAGAAAGCAGCCTAAATTCAAGGAGCCTACTTGTTGTAACATGTGCCAAACTGCAATTAATGGTTGCAGGCTCACAAGCTGCCAGCTTCATAACGCAAATGGAATGAATTGCATGGTTACAGGACAAGCGTGTGGTTGGAAATCTTACAATGCCTGGCAACGTCTCTTTCATGTGCCCACTGAGAACCGCTGTTCAACACAGGAAGGCTTTGGCAAGCAACGAGCTTCGGCCAGGGCCTTCATTGCAAGGAAGCGTGTGTGAAGCAATAACGTCAGGATTTACAAGCAGAAACTATACCTAACTTTGCGACCTTCATGCAGTATGTCATGTGCATGGCTATGTAGTATGTGCCAACAATCACAACGAAAAAGTGCGAAATTGCAAACATTGCCATGGAAGGGCAGGAGCCACGCACGCAGCAAATTAAAACGGTTCGTGAACCAATCTGTCGGGCATAAAGGCAGCAAAGTCTGGCCAGCAATAATGCAGTGCGATGCGAGAAAAACTCGGTAACTATGGGCAGGCAGGCGCAGCTCGTCCTCAGCAGTGCTATCTAACGTGACGGCGCCTTATTTCCGCGTGCACGGTGCCGAACATGGCACTGGCCTGATTCCAGTTGCAGCAACGCCAGATGCCTTCCCGTCATAGAGCAGAGGCTTCACGTACGTCGACATCGTTGCCTACCAATCGTAATGCTTCCCGTGATAATGCACTCGCGTCCGAACAAAATGTCGAGAAAGCAAACAATCTACACGCGATAAAACTGGGCTGCTAGCTTTTCAGGACTGGTTTTACCATGCCTTAAAATTCCATTAGCTTACTTTTAAAACCATGGCTGACTAATTTTGGCTAATTTTCAGGTATTTGTGCCGCACCGCCCGCATGCATGGCCCGGGACGAGTCTCGAAGACGTAAGGGCATTACGTCGGAGTTTACGTACAGATCTGGAATAAAAAAACAGATCTGCATATACGCCTAGCCATCTGTATTTTTCGGGCCCTAACTTTTCAGATCTGTCAAAAGCTCTTTTTTTTTTTGAGACTATCGATGTGCACATGTCAGTTGGCTAAGCTTAGCCGCCTAGCGGCTAAGCTTAGGTAAGGTTTACGAAAATTTTCAAACTTTTCATTAAAATTATATTAAAATATTTAAGCGCGACGCACAGCGTCTCCACAGACATTTTTCTACCTACAAAAGTCATACAATGTTAATCATGATTCTGGCGCTGTCACAAGGTCCGGCCGGCGACTTGCGCCGGAAATGCGCGGACTACACAAAGTAATTTGGCACACGGCCACGTCCAGGCTGTTTGGGATCATAAAAAGACTTTCCTCACGTGACTTAGTGTTTTCCTGTTGACATCATGCCCATTTAATATTAATGCTGCTGTTACCCTGCTCATGACCATCATGCCCTGAATTCCATTCTTTGGTGACTTAGTGTTTTCTTGTTTAGGGGCTGGCATGCATGCGTTGCCATTGACATGCCATGGATGAAAAACGCCAAGAAGAGTATATGGCCCCGCTGCCACCAAAAAGCACCTGGTTGATCAACCAAGGGGATAGCCTGCACAGTGAGACACAAACACAGCAGACCCAGCAAAGCAAAATTCAGGTTGTAAGCGAGTGGAGATTACTTTTGACATGCTTGATGAAGAAATATATAACACACCTTCTATTGTCACACCTTCTATAAACAAATAGTTGATTGATCACCTTATACACCACGTAAACATGCTAGCAGACGCGCTCTTCAGTCCAGTGAAAATCCACGTGCGAAGCAAGTCAGCTTACGCAGAAAGCACCATGAATGTAAATGACGCCCCAAACCCGTGACCAGGCAAGCATCCAGAGGGGCTTTCCAAGCCCAGTATATTCCAGAAAAAAGCATCACAGATCCTTGGGCAACCGAACGGACGTTAACGGACATTCGAAGGACCATGAAGATGGCGTCCTGCACGGCTAAGAAAATAAAACGCAACGCTACGCTATGTCTTTGCTGCGACTAGGTGGATTCGGTGAAAAGGAAAGAACGCAACCATGAAAATGCATCAGAAGGTAGTATCGATCAGGTAGTACCCCGGTAGGTAGTACGCCTCACCATCGGCATCGCCAGTTACGTCCCGTGGCAAAAAATCCAGCGTTCTTTCCAATATGATGACACCAGAAACTCGTCGGCCCCACCCCACGCCTTCCACGAACAGCAAACTGATTTTACTAGGCACCCAGTACGTAAAGCAATTAAGCATGATACTACAATACCTAAATCTACAACGACATTCCATTTCCAGGTCGCCATAGCGACGCGGACCTCTCCCACGGAGGTATCACTCCGTTGACGCACCTCCAGCTCAGAAAATTTCGTACTTGCTCTTCAAACATAAAATTTTGACGTATAAAACCATGGCTGCGCATTCCCCATCCCAATTTTCTAGCGTACGTTTCCTGCCATCGCCAGCCAGCATATTGCTCGCGGAGCACGTCACTTTGTTTTTCGTCCGGCGGCGTGGCCTGCGGCTGCGTCGTTTCGGTGGTCTTATCGATTTCGGGTCGTTTCCGTTGGATTTGTGACCGTTGGGGCCGAAGGCCGTTTGTTTTCCGTAGTTTGCTTGTTTTGGATTGGTTGTTTATGTGTAGTATTTTGTAGTATTCTGGACGGACGACCCGAGCCGCTAACTTAGCGGGTTTATCGCGTCCGTTGGATCCATCATCGTACGCTCCAGATTGTCGGCGGCTAACGTTTTAACTTTTTTCATTTTGCCTTCGTATATCCATTACTGTACTATCACCGGCCAGGCTGTCTTTGGCCCGCGCACGCAGTGAAATGTTTATGTTCCGCCTCTCTAATTCGACTCCGCGACACCGGAACAGTCAGCGCGACGCGGAATTGCGCGGGAAACGGCTCTGTTTACCGCCAACGCGGTTTTACTGAACACCGGTACAAACGCTAACCTTGTTCAGCCTGAACCGCCAGCTGATCGAAGCCATTTCGTTCAGTAAATTTCAGAATTAACCTTGGAACGGAATCATTTTGTAACATCGTTGGCTAATACTCGGAATCCTCGAATTCAGTCTCTTCGCGCCGATTGGTCCATTTTTAACACCATTTTAACACCAAACCGCTTAACACTCCGTCTGTGAACAAACTGAACTTATAACGGGCGTGGCCAGTAATTTTTCGTAGAATGCAGAATCGCGCCAGATGCGGGTGCCGGAGCGTCGCGCCGAATCTGGAAAAACGGTTCGATGGGATCCGAGATCCAATGTTGGGCTATTTGAATATATTTTTAATATTTTTTTTGGATAACAAATATTGGTGAATTGCACGTTGCCATATGAGGGGGTTTGGCTACAAATGTTAACAAAAAAGGGGTGATGAGATGGTTCTAAATTTGGGTATGATGATAAAGTTGAGGGCACCAAAAACCTCCTAAACCCAAAAGTACACTACATAATGGACGCTTGGTGAGAAATTCAGCATCAATCATGCACAAGCTTCCAAATATCTAGGGACTCAAACCATTACGGGTGACACCCGTAATAACAACTAGAATGCTCCATTCTAGCCTTTGGGTGTGCCATTCATGTGGCATGGCCATCTGTGGTACCATGGCACATCCTCTCATTAGAGGATGATATCATACTGGCTGTTGGCTCAGGAACAACACAGGGTGTGGGACCCAGGGCCCAATAACGACAAGCCCAGACCGCTCCATCTTTTTCATGATCTACTGGGTCGTAACCAGGTATTCACCATTATGCCTCACGGCGACATGACTCAGGTCCACTGGCTTCCCTGGTCTAATAACGCGCCCTATTAGCCTTTCACCTGTCACCTCCACACGTGTGTGTGCCCACCTTTAATTAGGATTCGCTGATACTCATTTCCCCTCTCACCTCTTAATTGGTCCATAATTGGCTAATAAAAATATACCCATTTCCCCGAAAATGCTAATAGGGCCGGAACGAGACGGTTTTCAAAGTGCGGCACGAGTACGGGCGTGGTGTCTTTTTGGTGTTAAGGGTTTTGGTGTTAAAATGGTGTTAAAAATGGACCAATCGGCGCGAAGAGACTGAATTCGAGGATTCCGAGTATTAGCCAACGATGTTACAAAATGATTCCGTTCCAAGGTTTCTGAAATTTACTGAACGAAATGGCTTCGATCAGCTGGCGGTTCAGGCTGAACAAGGTTAGCGTTGTACCGGTGTTCAGTAAAACCGCGTTGACGGTAAATAGAGCCGTTTCCCGCGCAATTCCGCGTCGCGCTGACTGTTCCGGTGTCGCGGAGTCGAATTAGAGAGGCGGAACATAAACATTTCACTGCGTGCGCGGGCCAAAGACAGCCTGGCCGGTGATAGTACAGTAATGGATAAAGCAGGATAAAGAAATGAATGGCGGTGCTGCACTAGACATCGATTCCGGGGCATATTGAGTGCTTGCCAACAATGCTGACAGTGATCGGAGTGTATTTATTTGAAATATCGCGATAATTTTAGCCCTGTAAAAGCCGCAGCTTAATATTTGTGGGAAAAGGTCGGTTCGGCCTGCAGCATCGGCGCTGTGAGATTTAGCAACTAGATTGCGCGAGCAGCTGGGCGTGTTGATGATTCCTGGTCGAATGTAAGTCTTCTTTAGCGCGCCTGCTCGCTTTTCGGGAAGACTTTGACTTGGCGAGTGGGTAATCCGACGACGTCGCTCATATATATATTGAATAGGCGGGGATATCCATGCCTATTGCCCGAATGTGGCGACATGTGGCGTCATGATCAAGTTTATCCTGCGCACTTACGTATACACCCAATTATCTTTCGAGTACTTGTGGTTAGACGTTACTGCCGGTGAGCATGGTGTTACTTGGACTCGCCACAGGCCTTCAGCAATTGCCCTCTCTGCGCCATTCCACATGATGGCAACTGTCTGCTTGGGGCTATATATAACTCATTGATCAGCGCACGGGAAACATAATGGGGACACACCAGTGCCGACAGGAAGTCGTGGACTATATGCAGGTATTGTGGAGATGCCTATGTCGTTGTTCTTTACGTGTTTAGTTCCCATGTTTGCTTGCCTGCATTTCACATGTCCTTTCCATTGGCATGTCGATCACAGCATGTTGTTGTGCGGCGCCCACGTATCACGTATACACACGTCATTATACACGTTTAATTTGCCACCTGCGCATGCACTGCCGCCAACTCATTCCTAGTATGCCCACTCTTTATCATAACTGCTTGAATATGGGGTGCTGTACCATTCATACATTGCCACGTTTCTGCAGGCACACGCGCCCTTCTTGATCTCTAGTTCTTTCAATGAAAAGGAAGAGGTCTCCTTTCTAGATTATTTGTCACGGATGCGCAAGGATGGCTCATGGGGTGGCAATCGAGAGCTAGCAGCTGCATCCCTGCTGTACCGAGTTAACATCAATGTGCAGGTGCGTGGTCTCACCCATTACATGTTGTTACTAATTTACAAGCTATATGGTCAAAATAATTTGTGTGTTTTAATTTATCCATAACAAGTAGACCCGGTAGTAGGGGCCAAGCCCCTACTGGTACAGTTATTCCGTCATTCACGCCTTGATTTGGGTTCAAGGTTTTTTAGGGGTCAACCCAACTTTACGTGTGAATGACTTAACGTAATTGTACTAATTTGAACTAAAGATACTCAAACATACTGTTCTAAACTACTTTGAACTTGAATGCCGAAGGCCGATGCGACCCAACGGGAGCACGAGTTTACTTAATTATTTGAGTCAGTGAATTATTTGAGTCAGTGAACACAACTTAAGCCAACCCAAGGCATGAATGACTGTACAGACTTTATTATTAGGGTAAAGAGACATGCCGTTTGCTTTCAATTGGTGGTTGGGTTGTTTGCTTGCATTGGCTGTTTAGTTTGGTGGGTGAGTGCAGTGTAGGGGCTAGGGCAACTTGGCAGCACCTGGACACCCTGTGGATGATGGTACTAACCCGGAGTGCTTTGGTTAGTATGGTGCACCCGTGCGTGGTCAGTGGGTAAAGCGTGTGCTTGGTCAGTGAGTTGAACGTGTGGTTTTGGTCAGTATAGGGAACCCGTGTTTGGTCATGCAGTGGGTGGAATGTGTGTTTGGTCAGTAGGCGGAACCCGTGTGTGGTCAGTGGGTGGAACGTGTGCTTGGTCAGTGGGTGGAACATGTGCTTGGTCAGTGGGCTGAACGTGTGCTTGGTGAATAGTGTGGGTGGGAGGATTACCATTGCCATGATATTTCTTAGAAACATGACAAAGGTAGAGACACTGTCTCCTTTCATGCATTAATCTACTGATGCCGAAAATGCCCGGTAAACGTCCTCTGCAGATTGATCATGACAATTTACAAAGCAAAATCGAGCTCCAAATCCAAAGCGTATTTCCCCGGGCGTTTGCACTCCCAGGCTCCCTCCCTCGATCCCTCCCTCCCTCCCTCCCTCCCTTCCTTCTCCCTCCCTCCCTCCTCTCCTCCCTCCCTCCCTCCCTCCCTCCCTCCCTCCCTCCCTCCCTCCCTCTCTCCTCCCTCCTCCCTCCCTCCCTCCCTCCCCTCCCTCCCTCCCTCCTCCTCCCTCCCTCCTCCCTCCCTCCCTCCCTCCCTCCCTCCCTCCTCCTCCCTCCCTCCCTCTCCCCTCCCTCCTCCCTCCCTCTCCTCCCTCCCTCCCTCCCTCCCTCCTCTCCTCCCTCCTCCCTCCTCCTCCTCCCTCCCTCTCCTCTCTCCTCCCTCCCTCCCTCCCTCCCTCCCTCCCTCCCTCCTCCCTCCCCTCCCTCCCTCCCTCCCCCTCCCTCCCTCCTCCCTCTCCCTCCCTCCTCCCTCCCTCCTCTCCCTCCCTCCCTCCCTCCTCCCTCCCTCCCTCCCTCCCTCCCTCCCTCCCTCTCCTCTCCTCCCTCCTCCTCCCTCCTCCCTTCCCTCCCTCCCTGACTCACTCTCACTCACTCACTCACTCACTCTCTCACTCACTCACTCACTCACTCACTCACTCACTCACTCACTCACTCACTCACTCACTCACACTCACTCACTCACTCACTCACTCACTCACTCACTCACTCACTCACTCACTCACTCACTCACTCACTTCACTCACTCACTCACTCACTCACTCACCCACTCACTCACCACTCACTCACCCACTCACTCACCACTCACCACCACCCACACCACTCACTCACTCACTCACCTCACCCACCACCCACCACTCACTCACTCACTCACCACCACCACCCACCCACCCCCACCCACCAACCTCACTCACTCACTCACTCACTCACTCCCACCCACCCACCACCCACCCAACCCACCCACACCCACCCACCCACCCACCCACCCACCACCACCCACCACCCCACCCACCCACCCACCACCCACCCCACCCACCCACCCACCACCCACCCACCCACCCACCCACCCACCCACCCACCC
>RPFO01001155.1:0-22818 GCA_009746045.1 Mesostigma viride | reverse complement strand
GCTGCGAGCGGGGGGGGGGGGTCGCCTTGCCCAGCTTGTGGCCGACGATAGAATGGCTCCCACCTTCCAGTACAATATATTGTTCTGCGCTAGCTGGAGGTAGATTACGCAGCCGTCGCCGTTTAGTAGCCCAGGGTCAAGTTCGTCGTCAAGGGTCGTAAGAGAGTTTATCTCTGTGACACGCATTGAGCGGCGTCTGGAGTGAAAGAAATCTGTCCGGGTCGTACTCTAAAGAGTAAGAGAGAGGAGCGGGGAGGTTACGCCCAGTTCTCATTAGCCTGTTATCCGCGCGCGTAAGGCGGTTGGGCAGGCCAGCTCGATATCTACCGTTAAGGCCCATTTGCTAATCTTAAGATTCTCTCAAACCACGCAAAGCTTCTGCGATTCTCCTTTCCTTCCATCTTGAATTCTCATGAATGACAGCCTTGGAGGCGCTAACCGCGAAAGTTGGCGAGATATCCGCCTCACTCGCGACGGTCAAAGCGTACTGCCGTTGAAGCTGGGCTGCGCACGGCGGAGGGTGTGGAGGTGGTATATTGCTTTAACATGTCCGCCCAGGTGGTGCATGGAAGGAAGCAATACGCGGCCAGCCCAGTCCGAGGCGGGCTTGGCGCAATGTCCTTCACCGCCTGGGCGTGAGGCTGCGTATCGCAGAACCTCGATGCAAATGGCGTGGTTTAAAGCGCTGTCGATGTCCACGTGAGCCTGGGCGTGATTGGCGCGAGGTGGAGGTGGTGGAGGATGGAGGAGCGTAGGGGCCTGGAGGTGGCGGTGGGATGGTGGGAGGTGCAGTGGAGAGGAGGGGAGCCGGCACCAACGTGCTGCCCATGACCGCCACATCTGCTGCGATGGGGCCAGTGCGCTCGAGGCTCCTTGAGGAAGGAGCGCGATGAGGATCGGTTTAAGGTGGTGGTGAGAGGCTTGGGGGCCAAAGCGCCTCGAGAGCGGCCGAGGAGGGAGAAAGGAACGCGAATCTGAAGTGGGGCGGCGTGCAATTTGGGAATGTTGGATTCGAAGTGTACGTCGGTGGATGGTGCCGTCTTGAAAGCATCGGTGAGCGGCGGCCCTGATGGTAGAGTTCTTGCACCATTCTCAGGAAGCGAGCATAACGATCCCGAAAAAACACGTAGCCTCAGGATCTGTCGGGTTGAGCTTGTCAAAAAAGCCGGGCCTGGCTGGCGTCAAAGGTCGAACTCCTCCAGGTCGGCCCCCTCGGCAGGGCGCTGGACTTGGGTTAGCGACCGCGCCTGCCGAGGCGGCCCAGAGGGGGCTGGGCGACACATCAGAGCTTGGCTAGTGGCGCCGCTGCCTTCATGGAGCCGGTTGGGCGAAGCGCAGCCGGGCTGCAGACGTATTTTCATTGCTAAGCGCAGCCGCCAGGCTGCGTTGCGTCGAGAGGCGTTTGCTCATCGTATATTGCGTAATAGCGTCGGAAAATTATATCAGCATGTGCGTCATAAAAAGACGCGTCGATTGTGATATTCACGGCTAAATTCGGTGCTCAAACGTGAAAGTTATGAGCTCCGCCGTCAGCCATGGCTACCTCGTGGCTCGTGGCTCGTATACTAGACATGGGCATACACAATCCCACAAAGCATTCCCAAAAGGGTAGGGAAACCTGTCATGAACTACACCCAGATGTTGCTGGACGACCTAGTGGTCCCAGCCCAGTTTGAACACCGCATCCACTCTCTCGCATCCCCCCTCCATCCATCCACGGGAATATGTGCTACATGATCTCCCAACGGAGTCATTAATTAATTAATTAAGTAGCTTCCATCATCATTCCGTCATCATTCCGTCATCGCGGCTCACAGAAGGGCACCAGCCTTATGCTGGCATCTGCCACCCCTATAGTGACCCTATAGTGACCGCGGCCTGGGGTGGGGTATCACCCTAAACCCTAAACCCTAAACCCTAACACCGTCTCCAGACACCCACGGCATCCCCCACCCTGGCTATCACCCTCCCACTGTGACTAAATTTACTAAGTTTACTATGGTTTTTTGGTTTTTTTTCTAGGAAATTCAAGCCAGCTGCCATGAGGTCAAGGTGCTACAGGTGCTGTGTGGTACAGGGTAGCTATAGTGACCTTATAGTGACCATGGTGGTAGACTCTTATGCTGGCATCCCAGGGTGACTAAATTTACTAAGTTTACTATGGGTTTTGGTTTTTTTTCTAGGAAATTCAAGCCACCTGCCATGAGGTCGAAGTGTGACATGCCACAACTGGGTGAGGGCCATGTGGGATATGGGACTAAGTCATTTCCCGTGGGAAACTATGTTTACTAAGTTTACTATGGGTTTTGGGTTTTATTCCTAGGAAATTAATTCAGGTGTGCACCACCAAAAACACACCTGAATTTCCCAAAAAAAGAACCCCCAAAAAACTTAGTAAATATAGTCTCCCACGACAAATGGTTATGAAAACGTAGTTTCCCACGGCAAAATGACCAATAAATCCATCTCCCACGGGAAAGGCCATGGGGGCCGGCCAGCGGGGGTGCAGCGGAGGGGCGCGGACTGCCAAGCAGTGGCGGGACTGCCAGGTGGTGGTGGGCCTCGGTTGTGAGGGCTTGCTGTGTTTTCTCGTGGGAAACTATATTTACTACTAAATTGATATTTTCAGTTGGAAATAAAGTTTTATTCGACGTGTGAGAGTGCATGCACAGGCTTGCATAATTTCCCGCAAAGAAAACCCAAAACCCGTAGTTAGCTTAGTAAATTTAGTAAGGTGCTGGAGGGTCGAGCAGTGCGTGGGAGTTGGCGGACCCGGCGAGGGCCGCGCGGCGGGGTGAGGTGACGTCTGGGGGTCCATCTGAAAGCGGAAGGACCATCGATTGACATGTGAAAAATCGTTTCATTAAAATATTACTTACGAAGGGCAATACCGCCATCCAATAAAGCAGTTCGGCCTGGAACCGTCGCTCAACTTGTACTGAGTCAGCCTGCAGCCCAAACCGCCTTTGCCTCGTCTCCAAATAATTTCGCCTTGTAGCTATCCATACCAGTCGAAGCAATGTACTCGTCGAGAAGAACCTTGACAGGCACTGCCTCTCCGCTGCACTTGACGAGCTCGCCGCTTTTCTTTAGCTCCTCGATAAAGGCACCACACCATCAGACGAAACTTCGAGTCCGTCTTCAGTACTCTCATCTCCTCCGACCTAGGCGGCCACCTCTCGTCCTTGCTAGTTGCTGCCAGGTATACTACGCACTCTCTAATCGAAATCGCCATCAATCCTAACGCAAACTCCTTGGCGCGAGTGCCCAGTGTGGTGTCGATGAGCTTCATGTGCTGACGCTCAGGTTCCGCGTCAATTTCCTCCTGCGTGCAAAACTTGCTCACGAAAGGGTACATGACAGCGCGGTCCCACAATCCCTCGCAGTGCTCGTCAAATTTCACGTCGTTGTTGGTATCCAAAACTAGCTTGAACGTCGTAGGAAATTGCACGTACTCGTTCGAGTGGAGAGCACGCGCCTTCAGGACCCCGTTGCCAGTGATATTCTTGAACTTCGACGCCACGATAGGGACGTTGCGCTGGAGCTCGTTCGTCAAACCAACGCGCATGCCGCGCATTCCCAAAACTTCTGGCGTCGCCACATCGCTGTCCCGCTCCTGCGAAGTGTAGAAAGCAGCACGAACGTTGTTCACGTTGTCGCCGTACGCTGACCTGATGACGCTCATCAGGAAGCCCTTCCCGTTCCGTCCTGAACCCTTCCAGAAGTATCCTTGCTCGTCACGATTGTCCCCCACCATCAGTGAGCCAAGGAAACGCTTGAAGTGGGCCCGGGTCACAGCGTCTGGGAAAATTTCCTCCAGCTTCACTTCCATAGCACAAGTGTCGGCGTCTGGCGTGTAGGGAAGTCCCATCTGCTTGGAAATCATGTCGTCGGGCCGTCCAGGTCGCAGGGTCATGGTAGCGAGTTCCAGAACCCCGTTAGTGAAGCACAGGAGCAGCGGATCTTTGTCGAGCCTCTCCACGAATTCGGTTGGCTCGGCGTAGATGATTCCCTTGACCTCGTTGCGGATGTTGTTGATGTAAGGGCCGTCACGCAAGTTGTGGGAGATCTTCACAGCGGAGTCAGCCAGGGCTTCGAAGTACGCCGCCTTCTTGTCGTCGCCCAGATACTCGGCCTTGTCACGCCGTTCAGAAAAATAGCGGACACCTCCCGGTACTTGGACGGGAGCTTGTCCATCTCAGCGATGGCGTTCCGCAGAGGTTCGTCAGTCATCAGCTGGCGCCACCTGTGGTCCCTGAAATTCCACAACGACCCACCGCTGTACCGCCAAGTCCCAGCAAATCCCACCACACAGGCCTCGGCTACACCGCGATGAGAATTCTCGAAGTGCGCGAGGATGTAAGACGTCGTGGCGTCCTCGGATGGGAAAAGCAAAGACTTGAGTTCGTCGCCGAGAGCGACAACTTCGCTCGAGAAGTCGCGGCAGTCCGAGTCGTGGCATTTCTGAATGATGCCGTCACGCGATACGACGAGGTAAGTGTGGTTGCTCCCGTGCTCGCGGCCAGCTCCGAGGCACAAGTGGCTGAACGTGCGCATGACGTAGTTGTCACGGTCCTTCGAGTAGTGAAGGCTCGCAGCATCCAGCGCGTGGTCTTCAAAATTCGGGTAACGCTCGGTCCACCTGGCCACGATGCGCGAAGTGACGTTGGCGATGTCGTCACTGTCCAGGTGCGTGATTTCGTCGCTGCTAGTGGCGAAAACCCTCGTCGAAGGGCGTCCAACGTCACGCTTGCCACCGCTCGACTTTTTCCCTTTTTTTGCTGGAGGCTCGAGACCGTCGATCAAGTCGTCGACAGGCAGCCACTTTGCATCGTCGTCCACCAATTGAGCGACAAACGTTTCGATGGGCTCGTTGTCGTCAACGGGAGAGAGAATTGGGCATCCTGGCTCGACGTCCTTCGTGTTATACACACAGTTCAGCAATCGGCCGTCGTTGTAAATGGAATCGTCCCATCCGGGGAGCTGCAGAAGTTTGGCCTTCATGAGACGCCCCATATCCTTCACCGTCACTTTCCAACCCTTCACGTAGACACGGAACGAGTACTTGAACGTCCTCTTGCCCTTGGTTTCGACCCAACGCGGACGACGCGTGAGTACTTTGACGTTCTCATGGTTGATGTTACAATTTTCGAAGACGTCGTTGATGATGTCGTCGACGGTGACTCCCGGCTCTCCTTCCTCGTGATCGAATTTGAGGTCGTAATCGAGATATGGCTTGACAACATCGTCTTCTTTTAGAACCTCGCACCAATGGCCGCCAGCGCGAATGAGCCTGAGCGCTTCGTTAGCGGATAGCTCTAGGGCGTTATCGTTCCAGTTCTTAGATTTAATCCTCCGCGCGAGCTTGATCATCTTTGCGGTGATGGGTGGACCGGGAGCCTCCATGGTGGTGTGAGCGCGAGAGTGCGGATTGTCGTGGGAGAGTCCGCCTTTATTCCCGTGGGAGATCTCCCACGAGGAATCGAATCGTGTCGGCTTGTCGGTTACGTCGTGTCGGTCGACCGTGTCGTCATGCAGGTTGAAGTTCGAGACCATTCTGGAAGGTTGTATACCGTATGCTTAGAAAAAAAAAAGTTTCGATTAAAAAATTTCAGTTCGTCTAAAAACCACACAGACCCTCGAACCTCGACCCTTGAGAAAAATGGTCCCATGGAACTTTTTTATTTCCTGTATAATGCATGCAGTTTAGGATATCCTTTTCGACATTCATGAAAATTTCCCACGGGAAAACTGTCTACTTTTTCCTCGGCCTCAGCCGACGTCCGCCAGTCTCGCCGCCCTGGGGAGAGGGGTCCCCCGCCTGCCGCTCGTAAACGGCTCCTGTAAGTACGTCGTGCCCCATCAAGTCACCAGCCCATTTTCGCTTTTTCCACGAAGCGCCCTTCAAGAAACGGGTGATGTACGCCTGCCTCGTTGCATCAATGCCGTGGTAGATGCGGTTGTACTTCGCAGAATAATACTCGTGCTTCATGTATTCGCCTGGATTTTTTGGGTCCTCGAACACGTACTTCTGATCAGCTCGAGCCTGCAACGCGTTAATCAGCTTCTTGTACCCGTCTGGAATTTGGTAGTCGTACGTGCCGTACGTCTCTGCCGTCTTAAAACGTTGAATTATCATGCGGCGCTCGCTCGGAATGTATCCGTTCTCGTGTGGCTCGAGCTCGCTGATAGAACTGACGATGCGCATTTTGTCGTGGTCGTACCTGGTCGGTGGCAGTTTCTCGCCGGACAGGTAAATAAGACCCATCAAAGCGGCGTCAGACGTAGGGTCCTTTTTGTACTCGGCGGCGGCGATCCGCTGGAGCTGCTCGTACGTGTACCTCAGTGGCTTGCTCTCGGCCCTGTCGAATTTCCTGTCGAGATCGCCGACCTTCAGCTCATTGACTCGAGCAGCGTACGCGTCCGTCACGTCGCGTGGGAGCCTCTTCTCAGGTGGCATCATTCGATTCACCCCGTTTATCACTCCGAGCAAGTTCTTCTCGTTCTCCCTCCACGCATCCTCTTTCGAGTGTGCGAGCTTGCGTTTGGGTTCCGAGGTTTCGTGGACGACGCGCAGGACACGGGCGGTGTCTGCGAGGCAGTCGACTGATTCGTCCTGCGAGCACCCCATTTTGTCAAGGAGAACTCGCAGCCTGCCGATGTACCCCTTCGCGGTTTTGCGCGTCGCCCCGCGCTCTCTCGAGGGCCTGCCAGGCTCGTGATGCTCTGGCCGGGCATCCGCTGCGGCGACGGCCTCGTCGAAGGTCCAGTATCGTCCATCAGTAGGTCGCGCAGGCGGTTCCTCGTGGTGCGGTGGCTCCGGCGAGGGTGGAGAGGTCGCCTGCAAGCCGATTTTTTCCGCGCACTCGGGGTTATTTGCGATCCATCGGTCACTGGGATTCCAGACGCCCTTCTTGACCTTGCTTTTCGCCGAGATGCAGTTCGTCTGGTCGCGGGCGATTGCTCGCCTCTTCGCCTGGGCCCGTCGCCATTGCTCGCGACGCTCCTCTACGGTCACCGTCATCTGATGACTGAACATGAGACAATTTTTTGGCTCGAGGCTTTTTATACCCTACGGGGTGGATCCTTGGGCGCCCTCGAGGCCGTTTCGGTTCGTGTCGTTTTTCCGTTTTGGAGGGTGAGCGCCCACGTGGACGCCTGCGATCGCCCACCAAGGCGAGGATGGCCAATCGGATTTCGGGGCTCATGTCGTGACAGGTGGACGGAATCGTGTCGTTGTGGCCTGCTTCTTGAAGGATCCTGACGACACGTTCTAGAGTTTTCTGCCCCAGTCGAGAACCCGAACAATATCGGAGGAGTGCTTGGGTGTCCAACACGTACAGTTGTAATACGAGTTGTGAGGGTAAGAATGCCACGAATTCCGCCATGGTTCTTGCAGGAAGTTGCCTTTATTAACAATCAGGAAACACAGACGTAAGTCATGTCACTTCCAAGACTGCACGCAGCACAGACGACAGGGTCGCAGTGCCAAGAGAACGTGCACGCAAGAACTAGCGTCCCGGTGTGACCAAGTCACTCATATAGCTTACTAGGGACGCGTCCAAGTATTCAGCTGCACTGTCACAGCTGAACTGTCAATCAATTGATTACACAGACTCTGGCACGCCTTTGGCGCGCAGATCTATCAATTGTCCATACGGCTATTCCTGTGGACCTATCCGTACACTAGTCAGCATCAATTGTCTCATAGGTCCTGGCGCGCTACAGTGCGCCTACCTATCAATTGACCATCAAGTCCTGTACAAGTCCTGTCAACGTCCTGCGGACTATCAAAGTGACACTTGTACATCCTGTGTCCGTACGCGCCCACAGTGGCGCGCCGGGTACTGTCGGCACAGCCTAGGAAACGTCATAACTTTTACGTTCCTTAACCAAATGAGGCGTTCAAGGTGCCGTTGGAAAGAGCGTAACAATCTCTATCCATCTAACGTAAATCCTTTACGTTAACTCGTACTCCTTCTCGGCGCCTGCGTATCGTTTGATGGACGGAATATCCATAGTATATCATGTTCAGAGAAAATTATTTTATCGAGAGAAATGTATTGAAGTTTCGACGAAACATTTTTTTCGGGTCGCGCTGGTCGAAGTCGACAGCGAAGAAGTCGTGAGGATCGTCCTTGACGGCGTGGTCCCATAGCGCGAGAAACTCGTCCGGCGCCACAGCCCCCGCGCTCTCTTCCGCGATCTGTCGCGCGGCTCGATGGTCCTTCGTTCTGAACAGCGCAAGAAACGATATATTCGCTCGCACTGCTCGTGGTACGCCACCGCTTGTGTACGCCTGTGTCAGGAAAATCATGCTCGTGAGGAAGTGTCTGTGTTTGAACGCGAAAGCCGCAACAGCGTTTTTGCTAGAGCTCTGATAGAGGGCACTGCCTTGCATGTCGTCTATCAGAATGAGCGACGAAGGAGGACCGTGCTCGAACCTTGTCGCAGGTTTATCCCAGTTCATTGCATCAAGGCGTAGGTACATGGAGAGGTCCATGAGTTCTGCGTTTTTTTTCCCATCCACGTATTCGCGTTTGAACGTTTCCCAGACCTTGAGATCGTCCTTGTACCTCTCGTATTCGTGGAGGTCAGACTTTATATGATCTATCATCCCATCGAATGCCAGGTTAGAGTAGACTTCCATCGTCATAGCTGGTTCCGGGAGCTCCTTGTATTTTGGCTCCGTGTGGGCACTCCCTGAAATGAGGTACAGCTTGTCGAATGAGTTGTTAGCAAAGTAAGCCTTCGCCATGTTGACTGCCGATGTAGTTTTCCCAGACCGTCGAGCTCCGCAGAAGTTTGCGATGAAATGAAGACTCGGCATATTCGGTGGAGCAGGACGCTGTGGGGCGTATCGTTGCTTGATGTCTTTGTTCTCAAGTGAATGAATTCGTCGCTCTTCGATGATAGCCATTATCATTCTGAAGACATTTTAATCGTCCAGACTAGCAAGGAGAGACGCGCGGATGGCGGCCATGCGCATCTCGTATGGCGTCATCGCGACAGGTGGCGGTGGTGGAGGTGGGAGCTGTCGGGTCTTGATCGGGGGTGGCGGAGAGTCCGGCTCTGTCTCCTTGGGCTTTCGACCCCGTCTTGGTTTTGGCGTGTCGGCGGGGGTTGAGGCGACGGAATCTTCAGCGAGAAGGCGTTCAATCCGCGATTTGTTGCGGGCTTCTTGCAGCTCGAGTTCGACTAGCCTTTGCCGCTGAATCTCCAATTCCTTTGCAAGGACCTTTCGTTTCGTTATCTCTGCCTCCTTTTCTTCGTTTCGTCTCTTCTCCCTCTCGGCTTTTGCGCGTTGCTGGTAAACCCTCATTTTGTCGCGAAGGGCTTTTTTCTGTTCATCATTCAGCGGTTGTCCCTTTCGAATTGTCTTGACCAGGTCAACCTGCTCTTCCCGCGTCTCGGCGAAGGTTTCGTCTTGGTAGCTCGTTGGGGTCTCTGAAGCCTCAGAGGCCATGTTTATATTCTAGGTAGATAATAAATGGTCGTTCTAACAACATTGAGCAGACCGACCAATCTCGCCACCGGGTTAACGCTCGACCCTGAAATGGAGGAGCGTGTTTCTAACATCGAAACAGACATAGATGGGCTTCAAGCTAGCGTTACGTTACTTCTTGGCACTTCACATCCATTCGATGAGTCACTCGTTGTCGACGGATTCAAAATTTTCTACCCGAGCCAGCCGACAAATGTGCGACTCGGAGACAATTACGACGACGAGACCGCAAGCGACCCATCGGAACTTGCTTACAGTCTCGTCGTGAATGGGTATTCCTATTTTAAATCAGGGACTACTTTAGTCGACGATCTCACTCTAAATGAACCTTACCTTACGGCGAAAGTGGGAGCAACCCAGTACCACGTCTTCGACTTTAGCCCTGATACGTTGCTAGACCCTGGTGGCAGAGTCCTGACCCGCGCGCAATTGGACTACCTTTTTGACCAACACGGGGTAGGCAAAACGTCGATAGCTAACTTGAACGGGGATTTCGTCCTCCATCTCGAAGACGGGACGACCGTGTCGCACCAAAACGCGTTCAACGTCATCAATGACCAGGATGTGCGAGTCCAGCTGCCCTACAACGTTACGAATGGCGACGCGAGTGGAATCTGTAAGTTTACCTATCGCGACTACCACACGACCCAGGCGCGCACGGGGGAGAGCGTTGTGGACGGAGAGGTAGGATATCCATACTTTTCCGACTCTTTCTATGGTCTCGGCGGATCTCGATTTAACGGCCTCCCTCTCCGCGTGGAGTTGTTGTCTTTCGCCACGATTCGCGACGACAACCGCCGCCTTCCACTAACTGGGAGATCCTTCACCATCACGCGTACATACTCGCCACTGACGGACTGGCGAATGGGTCCGATTGACCCTGTGAACGCACTCTACTGGAGCACCAATCCAACCACCGCTAATTGGGAGGTCGTAGAGGGAACGACCCTCAAACAGGGCATAAAGATGACGACCCCCTTCGCATACCAACGCAAACTCCCCATCAGGTGGTACATGAATTCCACCCAGCTCACGCCGACCACTCCGACCATCGGCGGAGTCTCCCTCTCGCAAAACGGGGGACTGCGCGGGGAAGACGCCGTAATCACCGCGCCAGTCGCGGCAGATAGTAACAAGTATATGAACTACGAGATAGACGTCTACAACGACTCGACCCTCACCTCCTACACCACCCACAAAGGAGGGGTGATGGTATGCGTTTCAAAAATGAGCCAACTGCACTCCGGCATCCGGACACCAAGTTCCTACATTTCATATCTAAATCCTGTAAAAATCGCGATCAACGGCGTCTACGCGGACCATGATGTGGGGTGGGGAAAGTCGTTGCCTCCTCTCACCGGTTTTCATCTGTTGGCGAACGGAGTATCTCAAGGGGCCTTGGATGGGACGTTGAAGACAACGACGTTTCAAAATCCATCCGAAGGCGATGATGTAGAACTCAGATACAGGATCGTAACCGTAAAGGACTCGCCAAACCTGTCAGGAGAGACCGTGGAGATAGACGGCCCCGCTACGACGCTCCATTCTCTAGAATCATTCTCGCGCCACTCCGTGACCACGCTGCAAGCAGAAGCTTCGAAATACTACTTTGAAGGGTCTCCCGAAAAATTCTTTTTTGTAAAAACAGCCACTCCGGCACCAAGCAAATGTGTTGTTTTTTCAGAGCAGCTCATCGACGGCCCATTTCTATTGTGTTTTCGGCTATATTTGGGCAGCAACGATGCTTTCGTCTCGTTTGCAGAAAATACTATGTCTTTGACGAATAAATATCACCCGGCCACGACAGATGCCCATCAGAATTGGAGAAATGCGGCTACGACGCATTGGGGTATGCTGGGTATCAATCTGCACCATAGTGACTATGCACTCGACCTGTTTGACAATCTGAAGTCGAAGGTTCGATACACGTTAAACTCATCATGGAGACAACAAAACAGCTACTGGGTGGCATTTCGAAGAAAATCGGATGGGAAGGTGGAGCGTTATATATCCAAAACAACTCCTCAAGAACTTAGTGACATGACTAAAATCTCAAACTCGTCCGGTATATTTACAACCACTCCTACAGACATTCTTGACCCGTACATTCCGATGCCCCTCCGACCAGTCTTCCACTTGAGCGGAGAGTACCACGGCGCGTATGTCTGGCCAATCAAAGATGACCTACAAGACATAGAGTTCGACTCTCTAAAAACCAACAACCCATCCGGATCGTACACAGCCGTCGGAGACGTGTTGGAGCTGCGTCACAGGTCCACCTCGTCGAGGAATTGTAGCATTTTTGGCAAATATAGCGTCACAAAACCCGTACCGGGTGTGGCGGATACTTGGTTTAAGGAGCTAACACTCACGAATGAGAGTGTCATCCGCACGGTTGTTAAGTGTCCCGATGTTCAATACGGCGTGCAAATGAACCAATATACTGCCAAAATATATGGGATTCTACCAGCTCGTCAGTCGGTAAGGAAGTTTTATGTAAGACTTGGATTTTCAAACACCAAGTTGAGCAATGATCCGTTGCTTATCAGCGTAGTCGTTGGAGAAGCGTGGACTGGCGGTTTTTCTACAACGACAATATCAAAATCCTCGTCGTACGTTGACATAACCTGTGATCATATTTCACTGGTTGATCCTCCAGTTACTGGTATGATCCATTTGGCGACCGTGACGTTCCAGGTATTAGATCCAACAGTATCTGGCCCGACCCCGCTTTTATTTGCTTCTAGCCTAAGCTACTATTATGGTTCAAGCCTGTCGTCAATTGGCGGCAATCACGGGATGGACGTGGCCCTGTATGAAGATGTCCGAGAAACTAGGCGTATATCGCACACGATATTGGAAGCAGATTCTTTGGTCGGTCTGAGGCAGCCCATATACGACTACCCGCTTCCGCAATTTTGGCACGGCGCCCCTGTGGCCGTGATGTCTTTCCACGACCCGGCCACACAATCGGAACTAACTCTTCCGACCGCGTTGACCAATATCCTTGTCAGGTTAACATTTGATAACAACCCACCAACGATTCTCGACATATCAAACCCATATCGCTTAACGGCTAGCGGCCTGTCCGTCTGGCCGGTAAACGTTATAATTGGCAGCAACTGGAATGTTGTTTCAGGATACGAGGAGGATGACGGGGTGTTTGAAATCGCATTGCGGATTCCTCGCATCACCACTGACACGTCAACAAACATAGCACTCTCTACGGCGTTTTGCAAGTCGCGCGCTGGAAAAATGGCCGTGTCGACTAACAAGACCCTCACTTGGACGTTATAAAAATCTATGATTATATGCAGAAATGGCAAGGCGTCAGAAATCAGCACGGCGCCGTCCTTCAAGTAAAAGGGGAAAACCGAAGCGTAAGGTCGCACCCCAGTCGCAGGTGACCGCTTCATCGACCAACACCATTGTCATCCACAGCGCGCCGGTCCGAAGAGCGGTGAACAAAGGGAAGGTCGCAGAGGCGCGAGGGTTCAAGGATGCCCTTCTCATGGCGTCAGTGATGGCGAACTCTAGACCGGTCGCGTACCCCCCATTGTCCGCGTATGCCCAACCGGCCCCTGTCGCGCCGGCTCCCGAACCGGTTGTCGTCGATGAAGCAGTGGCGGCACCCCCGGAGCCTGCGGGTGTACCTGTCGGGAAACGAGTCCAGGTGGGAGGCGCGAGGTGGAAATGCCCACAACCCGGGTGTAAGAGCACGTTCGCAAACGAAAAAAACCTCCTGCTGCATCTCAGGAGGGTCCACAACACGGTCGTGGGAATTCCAAAAGAAGGCGCTGAAAAAAATCTCACAGAAGAGTAAACATGAGCAGCCCGCTGTTCACTGACGCCGAGATGCTCGAGATCTCTCAATGGATGACCCTCCATCCAAATGTCCCACGAGAGTTCATTGAGGCAGCCATGCTCTACTGTAAGAAGAAGCCACTCACAGGGAAGACAAGGCGCGCCATGAAAAGGGCATCGGCGAAAATTGAGGAAGGCGTCGTCAAGGTTTTTGGGACAAACGAAATTACTTCTGAGCTATTGTCAGAAGAAGTGGCCGATGAAAGAGTTCATCCAGGAAACGCTGACACTCACTCTTCGCACGGAGAACCGAACTCGCGGGACGCTAGTGGATCCGGTATGGGACATCCCGGCGGGACTCCTTGACGATTATCACGACGTCGGGCTTACCCTCATGACCATCCCGTTTGAACAGACTCACATCAGCGAAGGAAACCGATACTTCACTGTCCGTTTGTCTGGCAGCGAGTCCCCTACGAAGGTGACCTTGCCGCTCGGCTCGTACACGACTATCGAAAACCGAAAAAACATAGAGGAAGCTTTGAAGGCGGTAGATCCTGGGTTCTCGGTCACGTACAACAGGGCGACTAGTCTTTTACCGTGACAAATGCCACCGAGTTCTCTGTCGCGGTGGATGAGCCCACGGGCCGGGTGTTGGGGCTCATGGAAGGATCATATCCTTTCACAGGTGTCCTCGCTAGCAACCGGCCAGCAACGAATGGGAGACTGAGAATGGTGTATGTATACAGCGACATCGTTCGAGGAAACGTGATATCATCGTCGACAGGCACGGGATATGGAGGCCTTTTGGCCGTCTGTCCCAACATGTCGCAGTTCTTAGAACCCATTGTTTGGCAGGCAGCGACCCCTTTGTGGCAGCATCTCAAGGACTCTCCCAGCAACATCACGATCCGACTGCTCGACGAGGACGACGCTCCTATAACTGTCTACTCGGATTGGGCTCTTCAGCTCTCCTTCCGCATAAGCCCTCAGAAGGCGATGGGAATAGAGGCGAGGAAGATCGGGAGCGTTTTGAAGTATATGGCCCTTGACAGGACCGTCCAGCCACAAACCAGATTTATTTCTCAGCCATCTAGTACTATCGAGGACGATGAAAGTTAATTTTGGAGCAATCGGAAACGTGGCTAGACGCGTGGGAGAGTTTGCCGGCAACGCTATCAAGAGGGTCGGCGACGGGGCGGCCATCGTGTCAGCTGTCAAGAAAGCCGGGCACGTCGCTGGCGAAGTCATCTCAAAAATTGGCGACGGGGCGCGGGCTGCCAAACAGGCGGCGGGCATTGTCGATTCCGCGCTCGGACACATCCCATCCAACATGATCGCGAAGAGTACGCTGCTCGGGAAAGCGTACTCGGTCGCAAACACTGGTCTGAGCGCCTTGTCCAACCTCGAAAGACGGGTTGATGGAGCGAAGGTAAAAAATCCCATACTCGGCCAGCTTCTTCAGTAAAAATATCTCATTCGAATGTATACACAATCTATGGCTTCGGACAATTCCTGGTACTCGCGCGCTATCCCCAAGTCCATGCAATACCTCGTGAAGGCGCTGGGTCAGCACACGACTCAACGAGTCCATCTCAGCACCCTCTCAGCAAGCGACGGCATCAAACAAGGGTCTGTGGTCGCGGTCCGCCTCCCCACGTCCGGGTTCGTGGACTTGCACTCCTTCGCAATGTTTTTCACGGGGACCCCCACGACCACGGCGGGGTTCGCAAGTTCCCCGCGTACACGTCCTCCATCATCAGGCGCCTCGAGGTACTGGCAGGAGGTCAGACCGTCGACAGCATCAACGACTACTCCCAGCTGTTCCATACGCTGCTCTCGGTGCACGGCGGTGTCGAGTACAATCTCGCGCAGGCTCCCGCTGGTTGGTCGAAGAATAACAACATCGTCATTGCTGATGCGGCTGGCGCTCTCACAAACAACGTGAAGGCAAACACCGCAGTGGACGGCGTCATTGACCACTTTTTGGGATTCCTGAGTGGCGAGCCTCGGATCGTGGATCTGAGTCTCTTCCCCCCCATCGAGATCCGAATCACACTCATGGACGGAGGGGTGATGCTTCCTAGCGTGGCGCAAGCAGCTGCTGCTGGTGGCATCGTGGCCGTTGAGCAGCGACGGGTTGGTTTCGAACTGAGCAACATCCACTTTAGCATCGACACGTACAGGTTCCAAGAAGATATCGTGGGCCAGATTTTCTCGTCCAGGCTTGCCGAGGGTGGAACTCTCTCCTTCAAGTGGCGGACGTGGCAGTCCACCAAACAGTCGCTCGGGACTCGCACTCCCTATGCCATCAAGGCGTCGCTGTCTTCCGCGTCCGCCAGCAAACTCCTGGCGATTCAGGTTGCTGCCGGCGCGGACGTGACCAACGCATCTGGCAATACGATGTTCAATCACATCGCGGATGGTATGACTTCCTACCAATACGACATCAACGGATCCAACCTAGCGCCTGGATACCGTACGAACGCAACCGAGGCGTGGATCAATCTGTTGTCCGCGTTCGGTGACCAGGGGAATGTCTTGTCCTGTGTCCGGGAGGGCATGACTCCTACCACGTGGCTAAACAACAACTTCACGATGGCGTGTCACCTTAATATGCCGTGTGCCGGTCCAGAGTACATGAGCGGCCTTGACCTTCGTGGCACGGCATCGGTGGTCACGCTGCGAGTCGAGAAGGGAGCGACGGACTGCATTTCCTACATCTTCACGGAGTGCGAATCAAAGATGGACATCGCTGCAGGCAGGCAGGCAGCCGTGTACCTCTAAAAAATATATACGTGTGTAATGACAAACGATGGACTACTTTCGAGACCCTAGCATCACAGCTAATCCGTTTAACAGGTTGAAGTTGATTTTTGACATTCCTGAAATGGCAGATTCTGGTCTGTCCATGACAATGCCAGCTAGACGAGCATTGCCCCTTCTCCCCACCTTCAAGTATCCGCTACCAAACCAAAAAAAATAACGACGATTAGTCTATACAAATGTTGCTGGATAGTGGTATATGCCCCGCTCTTTTATATAAACGACGCGTTCCTAGTACCTCGGTCACGGTTGGGTTATCAACAGTGGACCTTACACCATCGAATGTCCCCGTTTTCGTGATGGCGACATTTAATGAAGACGTCACTGGTTTTGATCTATCAGACATTGACGTGACAAACGGAACGGCAGTCGACCTCTTTTTAGGTGCACCGGCGACGTATTTTTTTGATATAACAAATATCACAGGTTCGATCCCAACCACGGTTTCCGTGAAAGAAAATAAGGTAACAGGGGTTTCTGGGGCATATAACGACGAATCCAACCTGTTATCATTTACCTACACCCCTCCTTCCACCACCGTCACACTTGCTACAACGGCAGGCGCTAATCCTACTGCGAGCCCTATCGCAGTGGCTGCCACTTTCAGTAAGTCCATAGCTGGTTTTTCCATAGACGACATAGTAGTTACCAATGGGACCGCTTCCTCGTTGACAGGCAGTGGTTCATCTTATACATTCTCGGTCACTCCCGTCGCGGCATACACCCCCACCACTGTTAGCGTGGGAGTGGATGTGGTGGACGGTGGAAACGACGCATCCAATACTCTAACATTCACATTGAGCCCTCCACCTATCACGGTCGCTCTATCTACAGCGCAGGGACGTATCCAACCACAAGCCCCGTCACAATGGATGTCACATTTGACAAGCCCGTGACTGGGTTTGGTAGCGGGACATCTACGTGAACAACGGAACAGCGTCGTCGGTAACAGGTACCGGGGCATCGTACCAGTTCGCAGTGACACCAACCACTCCATATTCCCAGACGATCGTGAGGGTGGTCGATGGCTTGACGGTAGGCGAATTCGGGGTCACAAACGCCGAGTCTAACACGGTCGCGTTCACCTACTCCCCGCCGCCTACCGTCACCCTCGCGACTTCGGCCGGGGCAACACCGTCCGCGAGCCCAGTCGGCGTGACGGCTACCTTCAGCCGGTCAGTCACTGGTTTTGCGCTCGGGGACATCGTCGTTACCAACGGGACGGCGTCCAACTTGGTGCAGGTAAACGCGGCGTTTTACACGTTCGACGTGTCAGGAACCTCGAACACATTGACGACCGTCAGCGTGGGTGCCAACGCGGCGACAGACTCCGTGTCGGGCCATGGGAACTCGGCGTCTAACTCGCTTACTTTTACGTATACGCCAGTTTACAACCCCGCAACAGACCCCAATCTGTTCGCGTGGTACGATCCGTCCGACAGCGCCACGGTGTTCAGCGACACGTCGGGCACAACCCAGCAAAACACGACAGGTGGGAACGTGATGCGCGTGAACGACAAGGGGCCGAACGGGTACCACGTGACGCAGGCAACTTCCGCCAAGTGCCCGACACTGGATACGGCGGAGCTGAACTCGAAACGGTCCCTCCGTTTTATTAACTCGCGGTCTGGCTT
Organism: Mesostigma viride; assembly: GCA_009746045.1. NCBI lineage: Eukaryota > Viridiplantae > Streptophyta > Mesostigmatophyceae > Mesostigmatales > Mesostigmataceae > Mesostigma > Mesostigma viride. Next base: position 5,049 of record RPFO01001155.1, on the reverse strand, counting down.
GTTGGAGTCCGTGAACAATTTCTGGAACGCGGTCGGGGTAAGTGCGAGTGTTTTTCTAGTCGCCAAACAGCTAACGACTGCAACGTATCCAGAAATAGGGAGTTTTACGGGTATTAGAGGTTATATGCTTGGATCGTCGAACGGCAATTGTTATCTCATGTCTTATCAGTCACAGGAAGATCGTTATCTATTCGCTCCCGGTTCTGTATACGAAACCGTGAGCACCAGGGCTCAGTTCTTTGATAATAATACACACGTTCTGGCGCTTTCATGCAACAGCAGTACAAACGCCTTTCTCACCCGCTTCGACGGACGACCCGGCTATGACAGAGTGGTCGGACCCTACACTTGGTTCAGGGAATCTTTCTATTGGAGGAGACTCGGCCAACGCGAGTCGTGCTTTTGATGGGTGGATTGGCGAGATCCTTATCTACAACACCGCCAAAACGTCAGCGGAGCTTGAGGTGATACGCGGCTACCTCGCAGCCAAGTGGGGGGCACCGTTAACTCCTCCAGCATAGGCCTCTATAACTAAATATCTATCCATATCATGTAAGCAATGGACTATCCAAATTATTACCAGATAGTACTTGACAGCGAGGCTTCATCGAGTGACAGTGACGTTGACAATGCGGCATTTCGTTTTAAAATTAAGCCAGATCCAAGTGCTCCCATCATTGACGGGGATTGGAGAGGCGGGCTTCACTTTGCGTCCATTGCAGGAATCGAAAGCACCCCCCTCACTTGCTCATTGGCTTGGTATCCCCCAGTTTCTTGGGTGGTGAGCACAATTTGGACCAGGGGGTTGTGTTGGGATCAGAAATATGCAAAAAAGCAACAGCAACAACGACCACTTTCGACTATTCTTTGATCAATGATCACGCATATTTCAATTTGAGGAATCCACATCTCTTTAGGAACGGGGGCATTCTGGAGATAAGGTTGGCCCACATAGATAGGGACGTAGGAGACACGGAATATCAAAACGTTGCTGCATACGATTCTTTCGTCTGCGTGTTACAATTTGAGAGGGTGCGAGGTTTTAATAAATGCAAATGTCATGGCAAGTAATTTCTGCGCATCATATATGGGTGGTTGCTTCGGAAAATTCACTCTCGTGGACACTCTAGAATCTTCGTTCAGGCGCTTGACAAGTGACCCAGTTGATTACTCGCACGCTTACGAGTCTTTTTACCTAAATTCACGTCCCAGAACTCGCCACGTGGTAGAGGCCACCTTAGACTTGCATCGCTCCGAAATTTAGCCAAGTTCGACACTTGTACAAGTCCAGCCACCTTCGCGTCCTGTCCAGGCCGTGCCAGCAGACGTAACGGACCTTGGCACATTGTGCACAAATAGGCAAAATCACGTGCAAGTCACGCATCTCACGTTGCCAAGCTCTCTGCCGGTAGCCATGGCTTCCCGAAACGCAGGGCCTTGCGAGAAGGCGTTGGCAATGCTTGGAAAAATCCTCGATGGTCTCGAGGACGGCCAGACAAAGATATCTGACCAGCTCGCACACCTGACGCACAAGGTCTCCCTTCTTTCCGGAAACGAAGGTGCTGTTGGAGGCACCGGACCTACCTGCGAGGTCTTCAAGATTCACGACGCCGGATATGACGATGTCGACCGCAAGACGCCAAAAATTTGCGTCGAGTGGGTCTACGAGAAGAATGCGGCAAAGCCGAGGAAGGTCGAGGACCGCTGCGAGTGGATTCGCCTCGACCAAGCCGACGGGTGCGTTAAGATGGTTGACGATTTCCTCAATGGCTTCTCCAAGTCCAAGCGCCAGCCAGGCATTTCCCCCATTGCGCTCTACAGGGCATGGGAGGAGGTAAAGAAGGGTTTCGAGGACGCAAAGACCGCCACTTCCAATGGCAGGAAGAGGAGCCGCGAGGGAGCGTCAAGCTCCCACGGCCATGGCGACAAGAAGAACTCCGCCTCGTACGTGAAGAGCCTGACTGGACACTCCAAGGACAAGGAGTAGATTGTCGTCTTGTTGACGACGGCAACGAGCTTGCCATTTTCGCTCTTGTCGAGCTGATAACGAATGTAAACGTGTTATATTTTTTAATGAATTCGTTTATGCAGTATAAAACGCGTCAATGTATGCTGAAAACAATTTTCATTTCGTCTCGAATTGCAGTTCTAACTATGGGTTAAACCTCTCATGCATCGACGCAGGTTGTCTGGGATTCTTGCATAGTCGTCCGAGTTTCCAGGGTAATATACCCTAACACTCTGCACACCCCGCCGCGCGGCCCTCGCCGGGTCCGCCAACTCCCACGCACTGCTCGACCCTCCAGCACCTTACTAAATTTACTAAGCTAACTACAGGTTTTGGGTTTTCTGCGGGAAATTATGCAAGCCTGTGCATGCTCTCTCACACGTCGAATAAAACTTTATTTCCAACTGAAAATATCAATTTAGTAGTAAATATAGTTTCCCACGAGAAAACACAGCAAGCCCTCACAACCGAGGCCCACCACCACCTGGCAGTCCCGCCACTGCTTGGCAGTCCGCGCCCCTCCGCTGCACCCCGCTGGCCGGCCCCATGGCCTTTCCCGTGGGAGATGGATTTATTGGTCATTTTGCCGTGGGAAACTACGTTTTCATAACCATTTGTCGTGGGAGACTATATTTACTAAGTTTTTTGGGGTTCTTTTTTTGGGAAATTCAGGTGTGTTTTTGGTGGTGCACACCTGAATTAATTTCCTAGGAATAAAACCCAAAACCCATAGTAAACTTAGTAAACATAGTTTCCCACGGGAAATGACTTAGTCCCATATCCCACATGGCCCTCACCCAGTTGTGGCATGTCACCACTTCGACCTCATGGCAGGTGGCTTGAATTTCCTAGAAAAAAAACCAAAAACCCATAGTAAACTTAGTAAATTTAGTCACCCTGGGATGCCAGCATAAGAGTCTACCACCATGGTCACTATAAGGTCACTATAGCTACCCTGTACCACACAGCACCTGTAGCACCTTCACCTCATGGCAGCTGGCTTGAATTTCCTAGAAAAAAAACCAAAAACCATAGTAAACTTAGTAAATTTAGTCACAGTGGGAGGGTGATAGCCAGGGTGGGGGGATGCCGTGGGTGTCTGGAGACGGTGTTAGGGTTTAGGGTTTAGGGTTTAGGGTGATACCCCACCCCAGGCCGCGGTCACTATAGGGTCACTATAGGGGTGGCAGATGCCAGCATAAGGCTGGTGCCCTTCTGTGAGCCGCGATGACGGAATGATGACGGAATGATGATGGAAGCTACTTAATTAATTAATTAATAGACACGTGACTGCGTCACGTGAGCATAAGCTTGTTAGCCAATTCTGCTTGTTAGCCACCTGCAAACGATAAATAAAACAAAAGATTTTCAAATTCGGTTTTCTCTGAATACAGTTTAATTAACGCATGCGGGAAAGATAAGGCCGCCATGCCTTGGCCTGGATGTGGAAGGCTGTCTGCGACATGGGCTGACTAATTCGATCTGTACAAAGGGTTTCCTGCTCGCCGAATTTTCCTTGGATGACCCGGTTGTTTATAAGGGTCGGTGGCTATTGATTAGCGGTCCGAGAAAATTAATTGTAGGTTTTATACGACTTGGTTGCAAAGATTCGTGTTTGGTTGCACCACCTGAGGTTAGGTGGGGACCTGTAGGGTCGGCTGGTTGCTTAACGAATCTTTGGCTGATTAGGGTTCTTTAGTGAGTCATGATTAATTATTGTATAGTGGATTCGGACCGGCCCAAGGGGTGGATGGGCCAGTTTTATGTTTGTCAGTCTTGGGAACCTTGTATAACTACCTGTACGGTTAACGCACTAGCCTGGGGGTGCGTGGCCACGTTGTTTGTAGTGGCGTTTTCAGCACTGTTCAGGCCGGCGTGTGACGCATGCCGGTGTTAATTAATTTAGGATGATGTCAGCTTGTGTGTCGGCGGGCCATGCCTTAAGCAAGCTAGGCAGGCAATGATCCGCAATTGTTTCTTTCCCTACCTCCCACCCTGGAGGCTTCTTGCTTCCGCGTGCGGATTGAGAAACCTTAAGGCCACTGTTAACTGCTGCATTTGTGGCAGGGCTCCACTTATTGTATTCAATCAAATGCTGGTCTTCTTGGGAGCTGAGTGATCTTAAAACTGATTCCCGAGTGTACTCCCCTGTACTTTTTGTAGCTACCAAACAAACAAAGAAAGTGTAAATAAATATTCAAGATTTGACTGCCAAAAGCACTTCTTTGGGGGTAAAAAACAAAGAAATATCAAATCTTTGGCTGACAAATGTGCTTTTACTGGGGTAAGAGCAGTTTGTCTATAATATATGGAGATGGCTCGCATGCACGGGCAATATACGAGAAAGCTGTGTTCGATTGTTGTGTTACTTGCCAATCAAGCAACAACATGGAGTCATAGATCTATTAAGACATATGAAGTGAGATCGACAACTATTCTAATATTGTAGTTGTGAAACAACTAATTTAGTTAGTTAGACATTATTTACTTCCATGGTCGTGTGCGTGTGCGTGTGCGTGTGTGTGTACGTGTGCGTGTGCGTGTGCATGTGCGTGTGCATGCGCACATACGCCACATGTGCACATGCACGTATGGGTGGGGCAGGGCACTGCACTCGCGTTTGCAGCGCGATTTGTCATACACAGTCAGGTTCCATAAGCGTCCAGAGACCCGGGAGTAGGAAAAACGCGCCCTGCTGTTTGCTGTGTTGAATAGCATTACTCCAAGTGTTTCGGTAAATGCCGTTGGTTCTCCCATGTCTTGGACCTATGTTTACTCGATGAGCGATGCCAGTTACTACGACTCATAGGTACCATAATGGTCACTTAGCTATTGAGTAAGCCACTCTAGATGTAACATATGAGCATTTGCTCGGTCTTAACAGCGTCCACGGACCGCGCCGGCGTTGTCTGGAGATTCGGTCGCTGTATAAGGCTGCTGATTTTTTCTCAGTTAATAACGAAGGACGCTCGTCCTAAACAAGATAGTGGCAATGTTTTTGTGCATGTGACCGGCCGGGGCGGTCTGGGGTCGTCCAGTCT